>JAJAGP010001735.1:0-80000 GCA_025084515.1 Ancistrus triradiatus
GTTAAGGGAAGAATGAACGGGGCCATGTATCGTGAGATTTTAAGCTAAAACCTCCTTCCATCAGTGAGAGCATTGAAGATGGAACGTGGCTGGGTCTTCCAGCATGACAATGATCCCAAACACACCACTCGGGCAACGAAGGAGTGGCTCCGTAAAAAGCATTTCAAGGTCCTGGAGTGGCCTAGCCAGTCTCCAGACCTCATCCCCATAGAAAATCTGTGGAGGGAGTTGAAAGTCCATGTTGCCCAGCGACAACCCCAAAACATCACTGCTCTAGAGGAGATCTGCATGGAGGAATGCGCCACAATACCAGCTACAGTGTGTGCCAACCTGGTGAAGACTTACAGGAAACATTTGACCTCTGTCATTGCCAACAAAGGTTATGTTACAAAGTATTGAGTTGAACTTCGGTTATTGACCAAATATTTCTTTTCCACCATAATTTACAATTCAATTCTTTAAAAATCCTACAATGGGATTTCCTGGATTTTTGTATAGTTCACATATCTATATTTCATTATCTGAAATAGCTCCGATGTACTATGTTGTCTCTTCCATCTTAATATCAGTTTTAAGTTACTGGTGTGGTCATTATACCATGGCACAAAGGATTTATCTTTAATTCAGTGGAATCTATTGGAGCAACTTTAACTAAAGCTGAGCGAAACACGCGATCTAGTTTGTATGCTGAGTGTTTGAGTTGTCTGATGTTGATGGCTCTGATGATGAACTAATCATTAAGTCTGGTAGGTCACTAATGAGCACAGCTGAAGTAGCAGACATAATAGTGCTCTTGGTGTGATAACAAGGCAATAGACTGATTAATTAGTTACAGATAGCTCATATATTAAGAGACAGTGAACAGAAATCAAATCACTTTGCAGTAATCCAGCAGGGTTATCTACAGTACTGCACAAAAGTATTAGACCACCATTAGATTTGTTGTTTTAGCAGTGCTATAATGACCATATATAACATATTAATGACAAAAGATCCCAATAATGTCAAATTCTTCACTTCACAATCCAGTCTTTGTGAGCTATAGCATATCTTTGTCTTCTCACCCTTGGCATGCTGACGAAGCTGGCAGATGCTGCTATTGCTCAAGTGTAAGGTTAGGTCACACTAAATACATGCCACTGTAGCCTGTAGATGCTGATTTTTTGTTCTTTTCTTTTTGTCATACTGCATGCATATTTTCTGTGTTTTCTGGTTGTATTCTAATACAAAGTCTGAGAAATAATTATATATGGTCATTTTATCATTGCCAAAACAATGGTATTTTTAATCTAATTGCGGCCTAAGACTTTTGCACAGTACTGTATATTTATACCAAATTTTAATATTAAATACAAGGTATGGTTACAACGGTGGGTCGATCCCATCACATTTTGAGTGACATTCATCAGTAATATTTAAATAAAAAATTACTGCTTTGGTTATAAGTAATCTAACATTAAGTGGCTGTAGTTATAGTTTAACTGTTATTTATATTAGAGCAATTTGTGTTTACAGTAACGAGGTTATTAAAACAACCTTTTTGAGTGCGTCTATACTTTTGAACAATGCTGGTAACAGACACAGTCTCAACAGCGTGAGTTTTGATAAGGTAATGTATCTTAGTAAATAATACTATGCAGTTCCTTGCTTTTAATGCCTACCTGTTGGCACATGCAGAAGCTACATGGATATTAAAAACAGTTAAGAGGACATCTTCTGGACAAGGAGGACATTACAAGATCTCACCTTCAAGGAATATTCTAGAACTTCAAAAAATAAATCTCTTGCGTTCTGTGCTGCCAGTAAGGCCCTGGTTCCCAGTGACCCTTAGCTGGATTGAATAGGTAAGAACATGGTAAAAACTCTGTGTGCTTTACATCCCCAACTACATTTTCTATCTTCTGTACGAGTTCTTCTTCCGCAGGTCTCCATTCTAAAGGTCTTTTCACACAGAGAAAAAAAAAAGAACACACACATCTTAATGCAGTTCTTCACATAGGGTCCGATACAGACGGACTGCGATGCTGCGTAAATTTGATTGGAGCGTGTTCTAATTTCTGAGTTGTATTGTTGCTTTAAAATCAGACTGACCAATCAGAGCTCGGTTGTCAGGCAGAACAGCTCATCAAGAGCTTAAAGGACAAGCAACATGCTGACTATAGCAAGATGGATACAAGAAAGATCTGCTGGAATATACAGAGGTGTTTGAAAGTTTGTGAACCCTTTATAGAATATTCTCAATTTCTGCATAAATATGACCTAAACATCATCAGATTTTCACGCAAGACAGCTTCAACTCTGGGATGTTGGTGGGTTTCCTCACATTAGCTGCTCGCTTCAGGTCCTTTCACAACATTTCAGTTGGATTAAGGTCAGGACTTTGACTTGGCCATTCCAAAACATGAACTTCATTCTTCTTTAACCATTCTTTGGTAGAACGACTTGTGTGCTTAGGGTTGTTGTCTTGCTGCATGACCCACCGTCTCTTGAGAGTCAGTTCATGGACACATATCCTGACATTTTTCCTTTAGAATTCTCTGATATAATTCAGAATTCATTGTTTCATCAATGATGGCAAGCCATCCTGGCCCAGATGCAGCAAAACAGGCCCAAACCATGATACTACCACCACCATGTTTCACAGATGGGATAAGGTTCTTATGCTGGAATGCAGTGGTTTCCTTTCTCCAAACATAACGCTTTTCTTTTAAACCAAAAAGTTCTATTTTTGTCTCATCCATCCACAAAACATTCTTCCAATAGCCTTACACGTGCAGCTCGTCCATGTGATCTTTAGCAAACTGTTCTTTTTAGAGAGCAGTGGCTTTCTCCTTGCAACCCTGCCATGCACATCGTTGTTGTTCAGTGTTCTTCTGATATTGGACTCATGAACATTAACATTTGCCAATGTGAGAGTGGCCTTCAGTTTCTTAGAAGTTACCCTGGGGTCCAACTATTACACGCCTTGCTCTTGGAGTGATCTTTGTTGGGCGACCACTCCTGGGGAGGGTAACTGGTCTTGAATTTCCTCTATTTTTACACAATCTGTCTGATTGTGGATTGGTGGATTCCAAACTCTATAGAGATGGTTTTGTAATCTTTTCCAGCCTGATGAGCATCAACAACTCTTTTTCTGAGCTCCTCAGAAATCTTTTTTTTTGTGTCATGATACACTTCCGCAAATTGTCAAGAGCAGACTTTGATAGATCCCTGTTCTTTAAATAAAAAAGGGTGCCCACTCACACCTGATTGTCATCCTATTGATTGAAAACACCTGACTCTAATTTCACCTTCAAATTAACTGTTAATCCTAGAGGTTCACATACTTTTGCCACTCACTAATATGTAATATTGGATCATTTTCCTCAATAACTAAATGACCAAGTATAATAATCTTGTCTCATTTGTTTAACTGGGTTCTCTTTATCTACTTTTAGGACTTCTATGAAAATCTGATGATGTTTTAGATCATATTTATGTCACGGGTGTCATCAGCTCGATGTTAGAAGTCGTCGTTGAGCTGCTTTTTCTGGTGACATTCGTGACAGCTTCTGTAATCGGTCGCCCTGTCAGTAAGGCGGCTGATTACAGCACGCTACTCATGCCGTTCGATCGCCGCTACGGCATTTTATAAATAGCGATCGTCGTTGGCCACTCCAGCGTGTGTCGAGACCTGACCCGTCTCACTCCTGCCTTTATTTAGAGCCCCCCGTGCTTCCGCTTTCGTTTCTTTCCTTCGTTTGTTTTATTTCTTTGTTAGGCATTAGCGGACAATCTACGCTCGCAAAGGAGCGTCAGATTTCGTAGCGCTGTGAGGCGTGAGGTTAATTCATCGTAGGGACTTAGACAGTGTAGCCTGAGCGTTATATTGTTTTCCGTTTATTATTATTTTTGCCATCTTGCTCGCCGCTGTCTGCTTCCTCCTCCCTCGCGCTCTCGCGGCGCTGCTCGCCGCTCAGATCATGCAGGAGCTTTTGCCACGGCCATGGCAGCTCCGTGTGTGTGTGTGTGTGCGCGTCCCTGCAGACCTGGCACAGGCATTTGAGGAACGCCCCCCTCTGTCTTTCTCTCTCTGCAGAGTTGACGTGCAGGACACGTTTGGCACCGCTGACGTCAAGTGGGGGATTTTTACCCCCTCCTTCCTCTGCTCCTTCAAAGCACGGTTTGAGCTCAGCATGTGTGACTGCCTGATTGCTCATTGCATACACACACACACTGAGACTCATTTCTTCTCTGTTATTTATTCATTTGTATTATTTTATTTCGGTTTATTTATTTTACATTATTTCACTTCAATAAAACCATCTGGAGCTAACTGCACTTGGGTCCCATTCTTCTTATTTAGTTTTTGGGGTTCGTCATTTTTCTAGTGCACCCCCCTGACAGAATGATCCGACCAGCCAGGGGACCCAGCATTAGCTCCTGGACCTCCAATATGGAGGTCCCAGACGCCGTAGATGGAGGGTTTCGCTACCCGGGTCACAGCTGGCTTTTTGGGAGCAGTTCAGTGACGCTGGCCATGTCACTGATGGTCTTTTCCACCCTCATGCTGAGGATTTTTCTTATCCTGAAGCTGAGGACTTCTGTTACCCTCATTGTGAGGATTTTTTCCATCCTGGCCCTCCCAAATCGCCCAGCCCTCGCTGTCGTCACCGCCGGCATTTTTCTAGGGGTCAAGCAGGACTACAGTGCGGCATAGCCTGTTTTGACCCTCAGCCACTTATTCCTGACCCCGAACTTATCGATATGCCTGATATTACGCAAGGGTTGCGGGGTGTACAGGAATATGTGGCTGAATTCCGCACCCTTGGGACCGGCCCTCATGGGGCCCTTTAGATCAGGGCTCAATTATGATGTGGACATTGAGCTGTGCTTCCTTTCACCCGCCTCTTCCTTTGACCACCTGATCGAGCTGGCCAGATTGGCGGAGACCCGCCTCGATCAGCGTGCAAGGAAGAGGGCGGATAATATTCTTTACGGCTCAAGTCCACCCGGTCCCATTCCAGGGTCTATAGCGCCACCTAGCCCCGTTCACCAGCGTACTACACGCTCATGATGGCACAGCGAGCGCACAGCAACCCCCAGCTTTGAACTCGGGCTCATCGCGTACTCAAGCTCCGCACCAGGGCAGTCAGACCCCGTGCCTGAGCTTATGGCGCCCTCTGTACCTGGGACCACCGCGCATTCAAGCCCCATGTTTGAGCCGTGCAGCTCCACGGAGAGGCATATGGCGTCGCCTGGCCTCGTACAGGAGTGTATTGCGCTTTCTAGCCCTCGTGTTTGAGCCCTGTGACTCCACGGAGAGGCTTATAGCGCCACCTAGCCCCGCGTTCAAGCAAGATAGCTCCACGCCTGGGCACTTTGCGCACCGGTCGTTGCCGCCGACCCCTGCGCCTCGATCACGTAGACCGCTACCTGCGCCACAAACTTTCGCTTTGATCCCTGTGCCCCGGTCACGTGATCCAATTCTCCACATCAAGAGGACCCCTCGGTTGCGGGTGAATTCTCCAAGACCCCCTGGGATCCTCAATCTCAGACAAGGTCCCAGGTCCGTTCTGGAATTTGTGGGGGAGTTCAATAGCCTAGCCTTTCTCTCCGTGTTCAATGATCGGGCCCTCATGACCCACTTCACTCTGGCTCTCAACGAGAAAGTGCAGGACGAGCTTGATCAACTCGAGCCGCCTTCCTCGATCCATGAGCTGTATGACCTGACCATGGAGGCAGAGACTCATCCCCTCCAGGCCAGGAAGAGGTCCATTGTGGTCCCTGAGACCGAGCCCGCCTTAAGACCGTCCCCTGAAGTCCAGCCCACCTTGAGACTGTCTGCCCTGCTGGAGCAGCTCTCGGCCGGCACTGCTTTCTTAAAGCAGTTTTTTACGCTGCATAGCCCCGTTCAGGAGGGCGCTGAACTGTCAAATTCAGTGACCCAGCAGCCAGCGCCTCTTGATCTTGAACCTGGCCTGGCCGCGTATGCTGACTCTGGACTTGGACCCTGTGCTAGAGAGTTTTGCGCCTCACAGGCCTGTGCCTGGGCCCGCCGCGCCTGTATGTCCCACGTCTGAGCAAGGAAGCTCCACGCCTGGGCATTTTGCGCCGCCTGGCCCCGTACAGGAACCCATTGCGCATTTAAACTCTGCACCTGGGCAGTCAGACCTTGTGCTTGAGTGGTTAGCGCCCCATGGCCCTGTACCTGGGCCCGCCGCACCCGTAAGTCCCGCGTCTGAGCAAGGAAGCTCCACGCCTGGGCATTTTGCGCCACCTGGCCCCGTACAGGAGCCCATTGCGCATTTAAACTTCGCACCTGGGCAGTCAGACCCCGTGCTTGAGTGGTTAGCGCCCCCTGGCCCTGTCCCTGGGTCCGCTGCGTCTGTAAGCCCCGCGTCTGAGCAGGAAAGCTCCACGCCTGGGCATTTTGCGCCGCCTGGCCCCGCACAGGAGCCCATTGCACACCTGAACTCCGCACCAGGGCCGTCAGACCCCATGCTCAAAAGTCCAGCGCCCCCTGGCCCTGTACTTGGGTCCGCCGCACCCGTGAGCCCAGGAAGCTCCACACTCGGCCCTTTTGCGACGCCTGGTCCCGTATGGGGGCCTGTTTCACACGGTGACTCGGCACTCGAGCAGTCAGTCCCCATCCCAGAGCCTACAGCGCCGTTACATGGCGAATCTGAGCAGCCAAGCTCTTTTTCAGAGCTCGCCCAGCCTGATAATGCGGTGCCTGGGCTCACTCTGCTTTCTTTCCTTATGCTGGAGCATGCACGCTCCATGGTTGAGCCCCGTACAGGAACCGAGGAAGTACTCCGTTGTGGCCGGCCCTGCCCTTCCCTTATTCAGAGGCTTGCCCTGCTTACCAGGGCCTCCTCCTTCGCCAGACGCTCAACCCCCAAGCCAGAGGCTCCTGGATGGACACTTTAGGGTGTCGGGACGACACCCTTTGGGGGGGGTACTGTCACGGGTGTCATAAGCTCGACGTTAGAGGTCGTCGTTGAGCTGCTTTTTCTGGTGACATTCGTGACAGCTTCTGTAATCGGTCGCCCTGTCAGTAAGGCGGCTGATTACAGCTAATGATCCTCAGCTGCTGCCTTTAGCTATTTAAGCGCATTGCCACTGGCAGTAGCTGTCGGATCATCTCGACCCCGACACGCTTTGTTAGCCCCGATCCTCGCTAAGGCGTTCCTAATAAGGAATCATTGGCCGAGCGTGCATCGAGACCTCACACGTCTCTCTTCTGCTCTTTTTAGAGCCCCCGCTTGCGTTTCTTTCCCTCGGTATATTTATTCCTTTGTTTGGCTGAGAACACACGCTACTCATGCCGTTCGATCGCCGCTATGGCGTTTTACAAATAGCGATCGTCGTTGGCCACTCCAGCGTGTGTCGAGACCTGACCCGTCTCACTCCTGCCTTTATTTATAGCCCCCCGTGCTTCCGCTTTCGTTTCTTTCCTTCGTTTGTTTTATTTCTTTGTTAGGCATTAGCGGACAATCTACGCTCGCAAAGGAGCGTCAGATTTCGTAGCGCTGTGAGGCGTGAGGTTAATTCATCGTAGGGACTTAGACAATGTAGCCTGAGCGTTATATTGTTTTCCATTTATTATTATTTTTGCCATCTCGCTCGCCGCTGTCTGCTTCCTTCTCCCTCGCGCTCTCGCAGCACTGCTCGCCGCTCAGATCGTGCAGGAGCTTTTGCCACGCCCACGGCAGCTCCGTGTGTGTGTGTGTGCACGCGTCCCTGCAGACCTGGCACAGGCATTTGAGGAACGCCCCCCTCTGTCTTTCTCTCTCTGCAGAGTTGACGTGCAGGAGCGCGTTCGGCACCGCTGACGTCAAGTGGGGGATTTTTAGCCCCTCCTTCCTCTGCTCCTTCAAAGCGCGGTTTGAGCTCAGCGTGTGTGACTGCCTGATCGCTCATTCGCCGCCTTTGCATACACACACACTGAGACTCATTTCTTCTCTGTTATTTATTCATTTGTATTCTTTTATTTCGGGTTATTTATTTAATATTATTTCAGTTCAATAAAACCATCTGGAGCTAACTGCACTTGGGTCCCATCCTTCTTATTTAGTTTTTGGGGTTCGTCATTTTTCTAAATGGCGCACCCCGCTGACAATTTAGGCAGAAATATAGACAATTCTAAAGAGTTTACAAACTTTCAAGCACCACTGTAACTGAAAGACTGAAGAATGATGGTGATAAACCTCACAGTGACTGGGTGAAACTGTTTTCTTGTTTATCTAAGTGCATTCTAATCTGTTCATGCACACAAAAGCCCGTGTGTTTGTCCTTTTTTTAAGATGACAATATGTAAAAGACATGGTGAAATCTCTGTGACACATTAAGAGAAGGGAAATTAAACATTGCAAAAGCAGACAGGGAGTTTTCAGAGAGTTTAGACAAAAAACGCATTGGACTTGGTGGGAAGGTTCCACTACGTTAAACAATGCTCTGTTGTTAAAAGTAAGAATGTAGCTAAGGGTAAACGAACTGCTGCATGTCCTGTACTGTGCCACCCACTGTACAACTGGCTACTGATTACAGCAAGCCTGATTTCCTGAGATTAAACCTGAAGCAAAAGGCTTGGAGTGAACAGAGTGCTAAGAAGACCAGCTGTCGTTTCTTTGGACTAACAAATATATTTCTTCTCGGACAACCTAGGCCTCTTCTGTTACTGCTGTTACATGTCCAAAGGCTTCATGAATGAGGAAAAATCTGAAGAACAGAGCAATGCAAGTATCAACTTGTTCTCATTGTGCTTTAGTAGCTTGATGTTATCCCTGATTGAATTCCTTTCATCCATATCAGCTATCATAATGTTATTTGTAAGCCATAACTGTGTGACAAAGTTCAGATAACCTGTTTGTAACTGACGAGAAACGGCTTAGGAGCATCAAACCTGTAATCATTAACATACTATAGTGCATAACATATTGAAACGTCCTTGATCGTCTGTAAAGAGTTATGCTATGGAGACCAACATGGACAGCACACCTGAAAAGCTCCGTCTAAGGACTGAAGTGGGACTGATGGGAGGGGTGTCCCTCATTGCAGGAGTGATGATCGGCTCTGGGATTTTCATGTCCCCACAGACTGTGCTTATGTACATCGAGAGTCCAGGTGCTAGCCTTCTGCTCTGGGGCTGCTCTGGTTTGTTGGCAATGCTGGCATCGCTGAGCTACGCCGAGCTGGGAACAGTGATCCGTGACTCCGGAGGAGAGTACATCTACATCCTGCGCACATCGGGCAACCTCATGGCCTTCGTCTTTGCCTTCTCGAGTATCGTAGTTGTGAGGCCAGCCAGCGTGAGCGGATTAGCGCTTGGCTTTGGCCAGAATGCCATCGCTCCCTTCTACGAGGACTGCGCCCCTCCAGCCATTGTGGTGAAGTCCGTGGCTGCTGTTGCCATCTTGCTCTTGACCATAGTGAACTGTCTGAACGTGCGCTATGCCATGGCTGTCAGCGTAATCCTCATGGCAGTTAAATTCATCGTACTAGTGGTTATTTTTGTCGGCGGGATGGTTGTAATTGTTCAGGGAAACACTGCCGACTTTCAAAATATGTTTGAGGGGACTAATCTTGGTGTGGGCACCATAGCAATGGCTTTCTATCAGTGTCTGTGGTCCTATGATGGCTGGAACACCCTAAACTCTGTCACTGAGGAGCTTAAATGTCCAGAGGTAATTATTATCTAACAGAGACATGCGGTAGTTGTAGAAAATCACTGCAGTGGGGCAGTACACAGTGTTTTAATGATGCAGTATGCAGCTTATAATGAGGAAGCATGCACTATAAGGTCTCCGGACAAAATTAGTTGCCTTCTGTGTTTAGGGTAATAACTTCAGGCTCCTGCAGATGGCATTGCACCTGTGGGGTGTGTGACGGGATTCATAGGTTGAGAAGAGGTGTGACAGTATGCAATATTCACTGAAGTGGAACAGTTGCAGTGAGTGTCTCATTTGAGGTATGCAGTATGCAATAATTACTGAGAAAGTATGCAGCATTTATTGGGGCAGTATTATGTGTATGCCGAGGTAGTATGCAGTATTTACTGGGGCACTGTGTGATATCATCATACTTCGGGCATACTTCACATTTTATTGGAACATTGACTCCATGACTTTAGTTTCGCTCTTAGATTTATCATCTACGCCGCCCAAGGAGGTTGGGTCCCTTTTTGAGTCTTGGCAAGTCTTGGCAAGGTGACTCCATCTATGTGTAATTTGCATGTTCTCCCCATGTCGGCACTCTGGTTTCCTTCCACATTCCTAAGATATGTGTTAGGTTAATTGGTGTCTCTAAAGTGTCCCATTGTGAGTGAGTGTGTGTGTGTATGTATATGTGCCCTGTGATGGATTGGCACCCTGTCTAGGGTTGTCTCCCGCTTTGCACCCTGTGCCCAACTTAATTAAGGGGGCATACAAATGAATGAATTAATCACTATGCAGTAGATACTGTGGCAGAATGCTGTATTTACTGGGGTAGTATGATATGTTTGCTGAGTTAGTGTACATGATTTACTGTGGGTGGTGTGTGGTGTATTCTGAGCTGGTATGCAGTATGCAGTCTGTTTTCCCGATTCTCTATATAGTACACTGTTTTTGGATTCCATCATTTTATAGTACTTGCTAAAAAACTGGAAATGCTGCATCGTCAGTGTAATCTAACAATCCCATACTGAACAGCAATACATTGTGTACGAATGAAGGTTCCTTGGGAAGATAACTTCTTGATCCCAAAAGGATTTCCAAAGCAGCTTGTGCAAATAAGAAGTGTCCAGAACTCCCCACAACTGATTACCCAGGTTATATTTTTAATCTAATTATATTATTAAGTACATTTATTAGAAACAGCATGAGCAGGCTGTTTCCACTGAACTGGTGACATGATGTTCGGTCTATATTCGACTCTGTCTTTATGTTGTGGAATCTGCTTTTGTTAGAGTTGACTGCTCTTTTTCCAGTCTTACTTTATAGGTGTGCTTTCTCTGCTTCTCACTGGAGCCACCCTGTTGCACAGCAGGAGACAGCATACCCAGTGCATATCTGAGAGTCACATCACAGCGGATTTACAAAGCGAACAAAAGTCGACAACGCAACAGCATAAAGTCAGAACACGAATACATTAAGGAAAAATGCAGCAACATAAAGGCAGAACAACAACATTTCCAAAAATGCCTAATTTGGTGAAAACACAACAACATTTAGGAGGCAATAAATTAAAATATTTTAATAAAAAAAAAAAAAAAAAACAATAAATAAAAAGCCTATAATACATAATAAAAAATAATAACGTTATGTAAAATCTCCTAAAACGTTTGAGTAAATTTTTATGTACACTCTATCGTGATAAACTGACCACGTAGTTAAAAATCTACATTATCGCCTAAAATCTTAACTTTATTCCCTAAGACAACAGCAATAGTACTTTGAAAATTATTCACCCAGAGATGTTGTGGGGATGTCCGGCCTTGGCTTGCCCTGCTGCCACTGCGACCCTGAAATCGAGAAGTGGAAAATGTGAGATGAGATAACATCCAGATATCTAAGGACAGAGAAGAACACATATTGAGGAAATAACCCTTAATATCAAATAAGTAATATAAAGTAAACAAAATTAGCAAATTAACTAACCTTGGTAGCAATTCTGTAGGAAATCTTTCACTTGTCATATATTTTTCAGATGCAAAACAATGCCTCTAGTGGCCTGGAGCACTACTAGTGTGAGAAGCAAATTCAGTGTTTTTGTAAATGGTTTTCGTTTCGGTTAACGCTGTTGTGTTCCGCTTAAATGTATTTGTGTTCTCGATTTTTGTTTGCTTTCTAAATGTTGTTGTGTTTTCATCAAATTCAGCATTTTTGGAAATGTTGTTGTGTTCTGTCTTTATGTTGCTGTGTTTTTCCTTAATGTATTTGTGTTGACTTCATGCTGTTGCATTCTCCACTTTTGTTCACTTTGTAAATGCGGTTGTGATGTGACTCTCCGGGCCACCGTATCAGATACCCAAACTGAACCCCACACTTGGTAGTCAAGAATCAAGGTAGGCCACAAGGTAGGCCAGAATCAAAGATCGATCCTGAGACCCTGGAACTCTTCAGTGCTATCTAGGATTTGTACTTCTTACTGTCAATTAGCAGAGATACCTATATCTACTATCTATATGACTTTCAACCTTTTCTTTCTTCATGCTTTATCTTGCACAAAATGCCAAGCTTCTCTTTGTGGCTACGTCCCTTAGAAGAAAGTTTCTTCTCACAGTTGAGCCTTCCTCCTTGGTGTCTGATGACTCTACCAGACACTGAGCAAAGGATTTGACTGGATTTAGTTCTTACAGAAATGTAGACTTTCACCACACTTTCCAGTTTGGTGACCGCCATCTTACTGAATGTACTGAATGCTAACTTACTAAAACCTACACAAATATCATGAACACCAAGAAGCTGTTGAAAAAAATGATAGAAAAGTATCGATCAGGGTGTTATTTTATTAAGATATGCCAAATTTTAAGCATCAAACCCATTATTAAAAAATGAAAAATAAAGCACCCAGATCGAAATGTTGGATTGCTGCAGAACTCGGCATGCAGTTCTGTCTCAGCCACACATGTAAATGATCACAGGTGTGGTCTGATTAGACATTGGGTCTTGGCACAAGAAGGCATAGAACTGCTTCCCACACACTGCTCCAACTGCTGGTGTGATGATCTGTGGAGCCATCACATACGACAGTTGGTCACCCTTAGTAGTGATATGAGGGACACTAACAGATCAGAAATATGTGCAGGGCAAGCTGTAGCCACATGTTTTTCCTCACATGGCAGGGCTTCCAACTGTCATTTTTTCAGCAATGTCTCTGCCAGATTGCCAGATCTGCTCTGACAGTTCCTTGGTCTGTCTGGTTCCCATAGTTATTGCCACTGAGCATTTATGGGACCACCTCTGATACCAGCTTTGGTAACCTATGAGTGTGCAGGATCCACAGGCCGATCTGTGGGTTGATGTGCCACAGGATATCACACGGAGCCTGTTTGCCTCCAATGCCAAACTGTATCTCATCTTGTACCCAGGCTAGAGGCGGCCCAACAGGATAACTAGATCCTCATTTCAATTGTACAGTTTTCCCCAATAAACATATCCTTTCACTCTAATATTCTAATCACTTTCTTGTATGGAAATTACATTCAAAGTTTCGTTCCATTCCAACTACTCTTTCTTGGTGAGTCATTTTTTGTCAGTGAGTGTATATGGTCCGACTGGGATTCTGCTTTGGCAAGACCATCCATGAAAAATTAGTGACTGACTAAGGAGGGCATTAACCAGTAAAGCAAGCAAGAAGTTAAAGGTTACTCTGAATGAGTGGGAGAGATCTGCAGTTGAGACGGAAAATGCTGTGCACGGGATAGTTTACCAGCTGGGCTATAAGGAAGAATGGCACAAAGAAACTTTTCTTTGAGATCACATTTGGAGTTTCCCAAAAGGCATGGCAAACTGTTCCCAACTACAACAAAGCAGAGGTTAATTGTCCTATCAGTCATAGACTTTCCAAATCAAATGCAAGAACCTCAATACATTAGAGTGGCCAAGTCAAAGTCTAGACATCAATTCAATTGAGAATTTGCGGCAAAATTTGAAATTCGCTGTTCACTAATAGTCTCCAATCAATTTGACAGAGCTCGAGCAAGTTTGCCCAGAAGAATTTGCAGAAAATCCAGGATCCAGATGTACAAAGCTGATTGAAACATACCCTAAAATACTTGCAGTTCTAATTGCAACAAAATATGTCGCAACCAAGTATCGATCAAGATCATGGGGTGAATACTTATGCAATAAACAGATGACTGTTTTTTTATTAACCCTTGCATTATATTTTAAAACATTGTTGTGTTCTAATTATTAGGAAATATGTGTCTTTAAAATTGTAAACAACCAAATCAAGTGCTATTTAGTTTAACAGTTGTAAAACTACAAAATGTGGCAAAGTTCAAGAGGACAGTTCAATGAACAGTTATACAAAATAATACAGTATTTTGTATAACTGTTCATTGAACTGTCCTCTTGACTTGTGGCTATAAAACTATGATTTCATAAATTATCTGTCATTGTGTCAGTTTGGGCATTTTCCAACCACACAGTGTATAATAACATGATGACATCATTCCACCATGTCATGTCTGATAATCTATCGAATGTCTTTTTCAAAAGGGATTACACCAAGCTGCCATAAATGTTAATAAGTAATCAGAACCAGTTTGTATTTAGTGTTATATTACCCATGCTTTAACTCTTCTGCTGCATGATGTGTTAAGCTCACTTTTATTCACACTTCGGCACCATGACAAGCAAGGAGCCTGAGAAGCTAAAGCTGAAGCGGGAGCTCAGCCTCATCAGTGCTGTTTCACTGATCGCAGGCACTATGATAGGATCAGGGATCTTCATGTCACCCCAGTTTGTCATATCTTCCATTGGAAGCCCTGGACCAACCTTGATCATCTGGGCTGTGTGTGGTGTGGTGTCCATGCTTGCTGCATTTTGTTACGCAGAGCTTGGATCCATCTTCAGAGAATCTGGGGCTGAATTCATCTACCTGCTGAGAATCTACGGACCCCTCCCTGCCTTCCTTGTGGCGTTCACAATCATGATTGTTTTGAAGCCATCCAGTGATGCAGCTGTGTCTCTGAGCATATCTCAATATGCCATGGCTCCTTTTTACCCAGACTGCAAGCCACCTGTAACGCTGGTAAAGTGTCTTTCTGCAGTATTTATTTTGTTAGTGGCTACAGTGAACTCACTGAATGTTCGCACAGCCATGAGAGTTCAGGTTATTTTCCTGGTGGCCAAAGTGGTGGCTCTGATGGTAATTGTGATTGGAGGAATAGTGACCATGGTACAAAGTGGCGCAGGAAGCCTTAGCCATCCGGATATATCCTTTGAGGGCACCAATTTGGGAATCGGTGCAATCAGCATGGCTCTGTATCAGGGTTTTTGGTCTTACTCAGGATGGGCCAACATAAACTTCGTGACTGAGGAGGTGAAAAAGCCAGAGGTAAGATGGATGTCCAGGTTTTCAGACAAGGAACTCTATATATGGTATTTCTTTGAAGTGGAGGAGTAGTCATTATAAATACGGGTCCACTGAAACCATTTATAAGACACGAGGTTGTATTTATACACTGATACTAGTGAGTACCAAAACTGAAATGAGTAACCTTTGTCAAGTGGGGGCACCCCTGGTCTGCTTGTGATACCAAAAACGCAGCTCTCATGACTTGAGGAAACTCTGAAGCTTGCAAGTACCTGGCATGGTGGAAAATGGACATAGGCAATTAGACAGTACCATAACTCAACCCTACATTAGGACGCTGTACACAGGGAGTCAGCCAACAGGCAGGCAGATGGAAATGGACCCGAGACTGGTATCGACAGACCCAGGCATGAACTGAGAACTCCTGTCTAGTGGACACATAAAACCAATGCACAGTTCGACTAACAGGCAAACTCCACCTCATTAGAGGTGGGATACAAATTTCTAGTGGCTCAGCTGGTAGAGCACTGGTTCAAAACGCTGAACTTTCCTCCTCTACATACCGCTGTTGTCAGGTTGTCTCTGATTGTATGTACTCTCACCTTTGGGTCATGTCCTTTTTTCTTTGTTTACTCTGGGTACTCCGGTTTCCTCCCACATTCTGTAGACATTACGTTAATTGGTTGCGCTAACAAGCAGTGTGAATATGTCTGACTAATATCGAAGTAATTTGCCCCCTGTCGTACATATGCCGTTGATGCTGATGCAATGTTAATTTAAACTAATTATAACATTTGTAAATATTTTTTTTTAAATGTAGGAATTTAAGAGAGTTCTCTGTTTCTCTTCTCTGTTTGTGTTTGTAAGGTAAATCTAACCAGATCCTTAATAATTGCCATCCCAATGGTTACCATCCTGTACCTGCTGGTCAATGTCAGTTATCTGGCTGTCATGACTCCAAGAGAGATGATAACATCTACTGCTGTGGCTGTTACTTGGGGGTAAGTTTACAAACTGTACAAGCACAAACGTTAATGCGTCATACACCTCTCACAAAAGTGTAATCTGTACTGTGCAATAACAGAGGTGGCAGAAATAACACAAGGTAAAACTGGTTAAAGGTAAAAGTATCTGTAAGGACACCCCAAGCACTGTGGGATCCCTCCAAGCCATTGCTAGTTGGAAGCGTCGACTTGGCGGACACGCAAATCAGCGTCAGTGTGAGCGTTCATGCACCTGCTTTAGCTGCATGATTGCGGTATTGACGACCCTTGCACTTGTTGCCTACATCCGTAGCGTCTATGCGAGTTCTTACATTGCTTAGGGGCACTATATTTCGTGCCTATTTCAAGAAGTCACACATCTCACGTGTGCTGCTGCGTCGGTTGGTCGGTGTTAGGGGTATTGGTAGACTAGGTCAGTGTAGGAATCCAGCCATGGTATGGATCAGGAGATCAGGAGGTGATCGCTAGGGTGTAGCACTTAATGTAAGGAAGGATCCCATTGTGCTCTTTCTCGCTGCCTTTACCGCCTCTCCGTTGCCCTCCGCGACTTTCGGCTTGCTCACTGTGGTGACGCCAGCCCTCTGTGTCTCCCTCACCATCACCGTTTCCCATTTGGGCTCATTAGCTTCTTATTGTTCTTTTTTTTCTTTGTTTGAGTCCGCTCTGCGCAGTTCATCTGTCTGACCACCTCAATTTAGTTTCAGCTTTTAGTTTCTCTATTTATTTATTCATATTTTGTGGTTCACTATTTCTATCTGTAATTGGGTCGTAAAGCCCTTTTATTTTTGTTGAATACAGTAACAGTATCATCAAAAGATTTTCTTGTGTAAGACAAGGCATTCTGCTCAAGTGACAGATGCAGGTCTGCATAGATTGAACTGACTGGGACTGATCACTGTGCTGTCTGTATGAACAGGAATAAGGTTCTGGGCAAATGGGGCTGGTTGATGTCTGTTGCAGCTGCACTTTCATCATTTGGCTCTCTGAACGGATCATTCTTCAGTGGAGGACGAATTTGCTTTGTAGCTGCCCGAGAGGGGCACATGGTAAGAAAAAAGTGTGTATTATACATATAGAAATATAGCAAACATTTCAAGCCAAATGCAATTCTTTATTCTATAATACCCCAGTACCACATGGGGGAACCCCTAGTCTGTTTGGTGATTGTTTTATGTATACATTTTGAGAGTGGATAACAGAAAATGATACAATGCATGTGGGAATCGTTTTCCAAATTACTTATACACCAAGTAGCCAAAAGTATATGGGCACTCGTTTTATTTAAACTGCACAAAATGATCCCTGAAATTATGCCAGAAAAGGAGACCTGTATTTCAACTCCAAATGAAAAAAAGTTGGGATGGTATGCAAAATGCAAAAGAAAAACAAAAAACAAAGACACAAGTTTAATCTGTTACTTGGATATAAGTTATTTCTTGTTCTGTTTGGTCAACTCATCTGTTAATAAAAATCCATTTGTGCAATTCAGGCCTGCAACATATAAAAAAAAAAAAAAGTTGGGACAGTAAGCATTTTCCACTTTGTAATGTTGCCATTCCGTCTCACATCAGTTAGAGATTTTGGCACAGATGATACCAAACAATGAATTTTCAGGTTTGAAAGTTTCAGGTTTAATTTTGTCCCATTCTTCCTGCAAATGCTTCTTAAGGTGCAACAGTATGTGTTTGTCGTTGTAATATTTTTGTTCTTCTTCCACAGTCATTGTAACATGTCTGTAATGTATGCAGCAAGTGGTTTTGCATTGTCTTGTTGAAAACTGCATGGACGTCCCTGGAAAAGCAACATATGTCACTCTAAAATCTCAGTCTACTTTTTGCATTAATGCCGCATCTGTAATGTGGCTGTGGCAGTAACGTTTTGCTTGGCAGAGCCACAAAACGGGTGCAATCGGACAGGACGCAAAACAGGCAGGAAGTTTACTGCAGACGGAACGCGAAACAAGCAGGTATTCAATAGCAGATAGAACACGAAACAGGCAGGATAACTGACTCTCTGGAGCTGACACTGGAACTGGGACCTTCAGGGCAGGAAAGGAAGTTCTCAGGAGACTAAGGATTCTGGACATCCTCAGAATAGGAACTGGGGTAGACATCCTCTTAAAGCTGTCCTCTATGAGCGGCGTGCTCTGTACGTCCATAAGGAGCGAAGGGTTCTGGGCGTCCTCTGGAACGTCCCGGGAACCGACGACTTCTGGAAAGGCCTCCCGGGAACCGACGGCCTCTGGGAAGGCCTCACGGGAACAGGCGACCTCTGGGAAGGCCTCTTGGGAACAGATGGCCTCAAGACAAAACGAGCCCTAGACAGGTGTCGGGACAGTCTCTGTGACTGGCATCCTCTGGATGGGCGTCGTCTGGATGGTCTTTGGGACAAGCATCCTCTGGTCGATCTCTGGGACTGGCATCCTCTGGTTGGGCGTCCTCTGGACGATCTCTGGGACGGGCGACCTCTGAACGAGTGTCTGGATGGTCACTGGGATGAGCATCCCCTGGAAGGGTGTCATCAGGACAGTCTCTGAGACTGACCTCCTTGGGGCAGGCATAGAGATGGGCCTCCTCAGAACAGGCACTGGCACGGACATCCTTTGAGCAGGAACTGACACAGGCATGGACTTCCTTGGAACTGACACTGGAATAGTAGTCCTCTGGACAGACTCAGGAATGGACATCCTCTGAGCAGACTCTGGAACAGACGTCCTCAGAACAGTTCATGCTGCTGATATTCTTGGGACAGGTACTGGCTCAATCATCTTCAGGAAGGAACCCGGCAGTGACGTGTTCTAGATGGGAGCAGGAAGTGACGTCTTCAGGACTCAGGCGAGTGGAAGATCCAGCAAATGGTGGACGAACTGATACCTCAGCTTCAAGCTCATGGTGGACAGATGAGCTACAGCGTCCCCCTGGACCCTCTCAGATGGGGGGCCAATCTCAGACCCAAGTGCCTCCAAAACTGCTCCCCAGTCCCAGCCTGAGCCATTGTAATGCCCTGCCCAAATTCTGCAAAACAATGAATATAACTTTGGCTAGGGGCGAGCTAGAAGGTTTCAAACCAAAAAATTGTGCAATGGGTGATAAACCGCTGACATAGGTCTTGATCTCCGTTGAACTTGACTGGCATATCAGGAACAAAACTAGAACCTGCCTTCTCCATGGTGACGGGTTATTCTGTAATAGAGACATGGCAGTAACAGGAGAGAGACGAGCGCAGGTTTTAATTCAATGAACAAAGGTTAAAGGTTAAAGGTTAAAAAAAAGAGTCCACAAAACCAAAGGGAAACAGAAAACAAAACACACCTAGAAAATAAACTAACGGCAGAGCCGCAAAATCGGTGCACTCGGCAAAGCCGCAAAGCAGGTGTGCTCGGCAGAGCCACAAATAGGGTGCGCTCGGCAGAGCCGCAAAATGGGTGCAATCAGCAAAAGCTGCAAAACGGAAGCAAAAGGCAAAGCCGCAATGTGTGGGAGAATCAAGACAGCTGGAGAGTCAAAACGAGTAGAAATACAAAAGCTGACGGACTCTGGAACGGGAGTTGCCCTATCGGACTCTGGAACATGAGTTGCCCTATTAACCAATTCCGGCACAGAAGTCGCCCTAGTGACCATTTCTAGAACCAGAGCCTCCCTGTTGGACTCTGGAACATGAGTCATCCACGCGACTGACTCTGGCATGGAAGTCACCCACACGACTGACTCTGACACGGAAGTCGCCCATGCGACTAACTCTGGCACGGAAATCGCCCTTGCGACTGACTTTAGCAAGGAAGTCGCCCTCGCGACTGACCCTGTGGTGAGTGTCACCTTGCAACTGACTCTGGCATGGAACTCGTCGTCGCCACTGTCTCTGTCACCGAAGTCACCCTCGCGACTCACTCTGGCACCTAAGTCGCCCTCGCAACTGACTCTGACATGGAAGTCGCCCTTGTGACAGACTATGGCATGGAAGTCCTCGCAACTGACTCTGACATGGAAGTTGCCCTCTCGACTGACTCTGACACGGAACAGACGTCCCCGGAACCGACACTGGAATGGGGGCCTTCAGGGCAGGAATGGACATTCTCAGGAAACTAAGGATTCTGGACATCCTCAGAACAGGAACTGAGGGGAGCATCCTCTTGAAGTTGCGTGCTCAGGATGTCCTCTAGGAGCGGCGTGCTCAGGACGTCCACAAGGAGCGAAGGGTTCTGGGCATCCTCTGGAAGGTCCCAGGAACCGATGACCTCTGGAAAGGCCTTCTGGAACCCGACAGCCTCTAGGAAGGCCTCACACGAACAGACAGCCTCAAGACAGAACATGCCCTGGATGGGCGTCGGGACATTCTCTGTGACTGGCGTCCTCTGGATGGTGTCTGGGACATGCATCCTCTGGGACATGCATCCTCTGGACGGTCTCTGGGATGAGCATCCTCTGGGTGACCTCTGGACGAGCGTCTGGATGGTCACTGGGACAAGCATTCCCTGAACGGGTTTTATCAGGACGGTCTCTGAGACTGGCCTCCTTGGGGCAGGTATAGGGATGGGCCTCATCGGAACAGGCAATGGCACGGACGTCCTCGGAACTGGAGCCGGCACTGGAACAGTAGTCCTCTGGACAGACTCAGGAATGGACATCCTCTGAGCAGACTCTGGAACAGACGTCCTCAAAATGGTCCATGGTGCTGATGTCCTCGGGACAGCCACTGGTTCAGACGTCTTCAGGAAGGAATCTGGCAATGACGTCTTCTGGATGGAACCAGGAAATGATGTCTCCAGGAGTAGAAGATCCAGCAAATGGCAGACAAACTTATGTTCATACTAATACCTTAGCATCAAGCATCAATGCGGACAGATGAGCTACAGTGTCCCCCTGGACCCTCTCAGACGGGGGGGACCAAACTCAGACCCAGGTGCCTCCAAAACTGCTCCCCAGGCCCAGCCTGAGCCTTGGCCACACGTTGTAATTCCCTGCCCAAAAGGCGCAAAGCAATGAATAAAACTTTGGCTAGGGGCAAGCTAGAAGGGTACAAACAAAAACTATTTGCACAATGGGTGATAAACTGCTGACATAGGTCTGGATCTCCGACGAACTTGACTGGCAGATCTGGAACAAAACTAGAATATGCCGTCTCCATGGTGGTGAATTATTCTGTAACGCAAGAGTGGCAGGAACGGGAGAGAGACGAGCACAGGTTATAATTAAATGAACAAAGGTTTATTAAAGAAAGAGTCCACAAAAACAAAGGGAAACACAGCAAACAAAACACATCTAGAAAATAAACTAATGGCAGAGCTGCAAAATGGGGGCGCTCGGCGGAGCCGCAAAAGGGTGTACTTGGCGGAGCCGCAAAAGGGTGCGTTTGGCGAAGCTACAAAACGAGTGCGATTGGCGGAGCCGCAAAACAAGTGTGCTTGGTTGGTGCCGAAATATGGGGGCGCTCGCCCGAGTCGAAATATGGGTGTGCTCGGTGGAGCCGCAAAATGGGTGCACTCGGCGGAGCTACAAAACTGGAGCGCTTGGCCGAGCCACAAAACACGTGCTCTTAACAGAGCTGCAAAACGAGCACGATCGGTAAAAACTGCAAAACAGGCGCAAACAGGGCTCGCGAAAATGGAGGAAAATGAGTGGAAAAACCAAAACAGGTAGAGAGCCAAAACGGCTAGAAGTACAAAAGAGGACTGAATGCGGAACCGGCAGGGAGTTAACCGCGGACAGAATGCGAAATAAGCAGGTACTCAAGAGCAGACGGAACACGAAACAGGCAAGATAACACTACGCGTACAGAACGCGAGACAGGCATGACAGTCCAATGTATACTGAACACGAAACAGGCAGGTTAATCTAAAGCGGACTGGATTTCAAATCAAGCAGGTAATCCCAAGGCGGACGGAACCACAAATGAGAGTAGATCCACAGGCGGACGAAATAGCAGGTAGGGCCACGCGGACGTGACCAAAATAATAATCCGCCCCGAATGTCTCTCAAAGTCGGGCTTATAAAGGCAGTCCCACAGCTGTAGCCAATCTGTAATCCAGAAGCAGTGGAGCTTGCAGATAGGTCCACCTGAGCCACGTGGCTTAGTTCGCCTCAGTGAGGTATAGAGGCAGGGAAACCAGGGTGAGACCATGGGGTGTAATGTACCTTAATGTAATGTGCCAAAGGCTTTTGTAAATGTATTGTTGTGCTTGATAAAGGTTTGATAAAGTAATCCCTTGCCCATATGGTTCTATCAGCTATGATGAATGATGGATCTTGATGCAGTGCTGTCTGAGGGATCAGAGATCACAGGTATTGAGCTTAGGCTTGCACCCTTGTCCTTTACGCACTGAAAATACTCCAGCTTCCTTGAAGCTTTTAATGATATTATGCACTGTAGAGGAAGAAATTTAAAAATACCATCCAATTTTTCAATAAATATTTCACTAATTTTATCACCAATTTGTTGATTAACTGGAGATCATCTGCCCCACTCAGCCTTTCATGGATGCTGCTTTTGTACCAAATGTTGACATCAGCTTTTTAATATCACATCATTATGTAGTTTTTTTTACCTCATTACTAGCCTTTCTAAATTGTTTTGGAATGTGTTGCAGGCCTGAAATGCAGAAATGGATGTTTATTAACAAATGAAATGTAGTTGACCAGAAAAAAAACATGAAATATCTTTCTTTCAAAGGAAATGTAAAACAAACTGTTTTTATTTGTAATTCCCATACCATATCACTGAAGAATTCAAAATACTTCTCTGGAAGATGTGTGGAGATAGAATGCTGAGATACATAGTTTTTATCCATATTTTGACAAAATAATATAGGCATCTGAGGACTACTTTGAATGAAGAAATATGAATTACTTGATCTATACGATGTTAAAACGTGTTTCCCTGTATGTTACTGCTATTTTAGCCTAGCATCCTGGCTATGGCTCATGTCCAACGCCTCACTCCTGCTCCAGCTCTCATCTTCAACACCATCATCTCTCTTATTGTGCTCATTCCTGGAGACTTTCAGACCATAATCAACTTCTTCAGGTATGCATGACATATACGGCTTCTCTAGCAAGTGCAACCCTCAGAAGAAAAGCTAATGGAACATCAAGTGAGGAACTGGATTTTTAACGTTCAGTAGAAAGTGACTGGCACCGAACACTTTTTACCAAGACAAAAATAAGAACATCATGCAACATTATTGCTGACGTATAACTGATATCACAAGAAAACAAAAGCCAAAATTAAAGATGTTATGGGAATATTAAATCGTGCCTTATCTTAAGTGCCCTTGACATGACACCAGTGTAAACTGCTTTGTGATAATCCACCTTATCACAGCTGCACAAGATCAGAACTGGCCATGAGCGATTAAATAATTAATTGAATCTTTACTTATCTGTAGGGTCAAACTCATGAGCAAAATTGGTCTTAGCCAAAAGGAGTTCTGGTAGGAAACAGTAGGTGGGGGGTGTTCTGAAGATTATAATTACATTTAATAAATATCCCTTTCTGTCTTTTAATATGGTTACATTCTATGCCTGTGAGTATATACACAGTTCATAAGGAATATATTAGAGACAGAGTGGTTGTTCATGTACAGTTGTGCTTATACTGTGCACTATGGGATCCAATCCAGGGACCCTGTCTACCCAGGACATGTGCTCTGTCACACTGCCACTTGGTCACCCGAGTGACAGCACAACTATACGGTGGAACACAAGTAGTTAGCAATAACTAAAACTATGAACCGAAAACCAAAATGACGTCTCCACATCACAGAAAGAAAGAGAAAAAAAAAAAAACTAAGTCTGGGATACATTTACCGGTACAATCCTCCAAACTGATATGAATGCAGTTTAAAGCTAAATGAATACTATTAACAATGATAACTTAGCTATGTAATAATCTTTTCCGTTTCTAGAATTTTTACTTCCATTTCAGCTTAGCAATTTCTTGCTCAATTAAATCTCTTTCTTTCCCACTTCTATGTTTTTTATATCTTTACCGCTCCAGTCTCTTTGAGGCTCTTTAGTGCGCTTGGAGCGAGTCCAAATTTAAAAGTTTAACAACCTGAGCAATGCTTGATGTGCAATTAAATCAAAATAATCATTTCCCAATATAACTGGTATTTTATAACTGTGTGTCTTTCATAAACCATTCTTCATGTGCTGTAAACTCTGACACAGGCTCTTCTGACCCTGCTGCGATCTCTTTTTTCCTCCACGCTGTTATCAGATCACAGCTATGCAACAGTTTTATTAAGTAGGCCTGTGTAAATATTTCACTATGAACAGTATTTCATCATTCTTTAATTCTGTACTTCCATCTTCAGCTTTACAGCCTGGCTCTTCTATGGAATTACCATATCAGGGCTCCTCTATATAAAAATCAAACGTCGTGATCTGCCACGTGCATACGAGGTGAGAGAACACAAACCAAAGATATGTTATCTTCTAAATGTGGAGAGATAATCAGAATTAAGAATAACTCAAAGAATCATGAAACTGTTGTATGGTACAGCTTTACACTTGCTAAAAGCAAAATACATTAGGGTGAGGGACCCACAGTCAAACCAACAGGAGACATAGGCTGTGTCCGAAATGGTCTGCTATTCATTTATTCTCTACATCCTTTGTGTTGTGCAGATATTTTTAGCCTACAAGGAACAGAACTGGTGAGGGTGTAAATGATTTAGGACACTCCCCATGCTCGTTACTGTGCAGCAGATTCAATCAAATAAACACTGTAACACACAACATTGCATGACACACACGATAACAGCTTGCACATGCACAGTCCCTTATAAAAGTACCTAATACAATTAATAATATGCAATAAAAAAGTATAATTCTGGTAATCTGCTCTTATCCTTTAGAGAAGTCACAATGGAATGCTGATATACAGCAAACAAGAGGCGACATAATAAAATACATAAATGTATAGACACAAGTTTGTGGGCACCAACAATATTACAGCCAAACATGGGTATTAGTATGGAGTTTGCCCCCACCTTTGCTGCCACAACAGCCTATGTTCTCCTACAAAGGCTTTCCACGAGATGTTGGAACTTGACATATCACTTTTAGCATTCCAGTGCATTTTCAAGGTGTTTGAAGGGTTTCAAGGTTCTGTGCAAGCCAGCCAAGGTCTCAAACAAAGATGACAAACCCATTCTCTATGGACTTTGTTTAAGTACAGCAGTGCAGAAAGTTGATGAACTGACTTGCTGGAAGCAGAAACCTATAAATGTGCCATATTGAGAGTCACAGGGTTATCAGTACAACCCATTCTGCTGCTACTGTTTGTCTGTAGAGAACCCAGAAATGTGTAAGTGAGTGTTGCTGAAATAACAGAGCTCAGTAATTAGACAGGGTGTCCACAAACTTTTGCTTATATAGTGTACGATGTTATTGAATTATTAAAAAGTAATGAATGCATTGTGCTGAAGCTTACTGTATGTTGTCCCTGCATAGTGTTGTGCTGTTGTAATGGAAAAACTATTTCTTATGGATCTGCTAGAAACAAGCAAAATATGTTGTTAACCGCTTATAACACTATAAAACTAATAACATTGTTTGACAGTATATATAATATACATGACTACTTATTTTTCTGTTACCTTTCTGTTTTCCATGATTATTTTAGGTTCCTATTGTTATTCCAATCCTGGTGCTGCTGGCAAGTGTGTTCCTGGTTCTAGCGCCCATTATTGATGACCCACAGATCGAGTACCTGTACGTGATACTCTTCATCCTCAGTGGAACTGTGATTTATGTTCCATTCATTCACTTTAAATTGTGCCCAAACCTTCTGGACAAACTCACAGTGTTTCTCCAGCTCTTCCTGGAGGTGGCGCCAGCTGATAAAAACACATAACACAGCAGGGCTTAGACTCTAAGGCTTTTAGATACCTGTAATGAACTTATTCCTCATAACACTATAATAGGACAGACTGGTGTAGAGCAATTGGACTAATTTATGAATTTACAAAATATCATATGCTTGATATAGCAGTCAAACACTGCTTTGTTATATGGCATTCTAAAAAAATGAAATTCAGTGCATTTTGTTTCTGGAAATATGGATAATTTATGATTAAATATATATGTGTGTCTTTACATATAATAAAGTAAATATATCTTAATATTTATATAATAACGCAACGTAAAAAACATGAATGGTTCCTAATTTTGATGATGATAATGAACATAAAAGAGAAGGCAAGTGTTTAACCTAAACCGGAATCATTTGTGTCACGCGCCACGGCAGCGCGCACCGGGACACGAACCAACCAGGAAGCCTCACCGCGATCGCTCTGATTGCGATCAGCTGTGAGGCTTCCCATAAAAGCGTGCCCGTGAGAGACGCTGGCGCGGATTATTAATGTTGATGTTATCATTGGTGCTCTATGTCGGTTGTGTTCCTACGCGCCGCCTCTCGCCTCTCGCCTCTCGCCTCTCGTCTCGCGTCCCGCGTCCCGCGTCCCTACGCGTTCCGCCGCGCATTCTCTCTCTCTCTCTCTCTCTCTCTCTCGTCGTCCTTGCCCGCTGCAACAGGTAGTTATTGATTGTTTTCGTTCACTTCCGTGTTTTGGTTTATTTCCACCCGTTTTGCGCCCCCAACGTGGTTTCTGTTTCCTACCTGTTTTCGGTTTCATTCCTCACCCGTTTTCCGGCCTCGGTTAAGTTTATGTTCACACCCGTTTTCGGTCCCTGCTTCTTTCCGTTCGCTGTGTCTCTCCTTGGTTTGCCATTTTGTTAATAAAGCTTCTGAATTTTGAATCCCTGCGTTCGTCTCCTGCATCCCCTCCACCTCACGTCGTTACAGAATAATCCGCCCACATGGAGACGGCAGGGATCCCCGATTTTTCTTTCCTCCCCGGCCGTTTCAAAGGCGATCCTGCTCGTTGCCTTACTTTTGTTAATGATTGTTTGCATTTTTACAGTTTATATCCCCCGGAGACCGATTATGCTGGGGTGTCTTTTGTTTTTCTTCGCCTTACTGGGGAAGCCCTTATTTGGGCCACCCATTTATGGCCGGTGCTTCGGACCGGAACTGTGGGGCAGCTCCTAGAAGAGCTGTTCGTTTGCTTTGTTTCCCCACGGGGTTGCACAGGTACCGAAGCCACGGGTTTAGAACCCGTTCGCCCTGTCCGGGCTGCCTTGGTTGGTAAAGTGTTGGATTCCCAGCTTGCCACCAGCCGGACCGCCCTAACCAAGCGTCAGCTTGCACATACTACGTCCAGTAATCACTCAAGTCTCGTTTCAGAACCCCTAGTTCTCGATACTCGTATCTCTAATCGCTCTAGTCTCGCTTCAGAACCTCTAGTTCTCGATACTCGTGGCTCTAATCGCTCTAGTCTAGCCTCAGAACCTCTAGTTTGTGATACTCGTATCTCTAATCGCTCTAGTCTCGCTTCAGACCTCTGTTCTCGGGTACTCGTATCTCAATCGCTCTAGTCTAGCTTCAGACCTCTAGTTTGATAACTAGTTCCTCCAACGCTCTAACTCGCTTCAGACACCTTAGTTTCTGCTACTCGTATCTCAATTGCTCAGTCTCGCTTCAGATCCTCGAGTTTCCGATAGTTCCGAGTCGGAACCTGCGGTAGTAGGTGGTCCCGTTTCTGCTCTTGCCAGTCCTGCACCACGGGACAGTCGTGCCCACTCCTGCACCACGGACAGTCATGCCACTCCTGCACCACGGAACAGTCGGGCCACGTATGCACTTCCAGTGGCAACCCAGAGGAATCATTCAGGAGACTGTCTCCTCCTCGAGACTAAGTCGTCGGGACCCTCTCGCTGTCGGCTATCACGTGTCGTCGACCCTTGCTGTCGAGCATACGTTCGTCGTCGACCCTGCTGTCGAGCATCACGTCGTCGTCGACCCTGCTGTCGAGCCTCACGTCGTAGTCGGACCCTGCTGGCGAGCAGTCAAGCGTCGTCCACGACTCTGCTCGGCGAGCCTCACGTCGGCCACGACTCTGCTGATCGAGCCACAAGTCGTCTACGCGAATCTGTTGTCGAGCCCGCGTCGTCCACGACTCTGCTGTCGGAGCACCACGTCGTCCAACGACTTTCTTTGCGTTCGAGCACCACGTCTCCAGACCCGCTCTGTGGCCTGCACGTCATCCCGACCCCGCTCTGCGGCCTAACGTAGTCCACGACCCCGCTCCTGCGGCTACGTCGTCCACGGACACCGCCTTGCGGTCTAACGCGTCCACGACCCCGCTCTGCAGCCTCATGCGTACGCACCACGACCCGACTCTGCGGCTAAGTACGTCCACGACCTCGCTCTGCGGAATAACGTCGCCACGACCCCGCTCTGCGGCCTCACGTCGTCCACGACCCCGCTCTGCGGCCTCACGCGTCCAGACCCCGCTCTGCCGGGCCTCACGACTCACGCTCTCTGCTGTCAAGCATGGCCGCTCGTTCGTCTCTCTGTCAAGCTGGCCGTCTGTCGTCTTGACTGTCAAGCATCGTAGCCACTCGTCTCTGCTGTCAAGCCTCGTCGCCCACCTGCCTCCGATGTCAATGCATCGTCGGCCACCTCGCCTCTGAGTTACGCATGTCGTCGCCACCTCGCCTCTGCTGTCAAGGATCGTCGCCACTCTCGCCCTCTGCTGTTCAGCATACGCGACTCGCCTCTGCGTCAAGCATGGCCCGTCCTAGTTCTTGCTGGCCAGCATGGGCGCGCGCTCGTCGTCTCTGTCTGCAAGCATGGCCGCCTCAGTCGTCTCTGCTGTCAAGCATGGCCGCCTCGTTGTCTCTGCTGTCACAGCATGGCCGCCCGTGTCTCGCTGTCAAGCATTGGCCGACTCTCGTCTCTTGCTGTCAAGGCATGGCGGCCTAGTCGTCTCTTGCTGTCAAGCATGTCGACGCCGACTGTCGTCTCTGCTGTCAGCATGGCGCATCGCGACTTCTGCTTCTCGGGCATCGCCTCGCGGACTATCTGCTCTCGGGCATCGCCTCGCCGACTCTGCTCTCGGGCATCGCCTCGCCGACTCTGCTCTCGGGCATCGCCTCGCCGACTCTGCTCTCGGGCATCGCCTCGCCGACTCTGCTCTCGGGAATCGCCTCGCCGACTCCGCTCTGCTGCCTCCAGCCGTCGACTTTGCGCGTCTGCCTCCAGTCATCCCCTCTGCTCTGAAGCGGCGCCTCGTCGCCTCCGCTCTCAAGCGGCGCATCGTCGCCCCCGCTCTCCAGCGTCGCCTCATCGGTGCCTCCACGAGGAGACCCCCCGAGACAGGACTGCGACCGGGGGGCTCTTTCTGGAGTCCTAGCTTCGTCTCGGACTCCTTGGGGGGGGGCTCTGTCACGCGCCACGGCAGCGCGCACCGGGACACGAACCAACCAGGAAGCCTCACCGCGATCGCTCTGATTGCGATCAGCTGTGAGGCTTCCCATAAAAGCGTGCCCGTGAGAGACGCTGGCGCGGATTATTAATGTTGATGTTGTCGTTGGTGCTCTATGTCGGTTGTGTTCCTACGCGCCGCCTCTCGTCTCGCGTCTCGCGTCCCGCGTCCCTACGCGTTCCGCCGCGCGCTCTCTCTCTCTCTCTCTCTCGTCGTCCTTGAACGCTGCAACAGGTAGTTATTGATTGTTTTCGTTCACTTCCGTGTTTTGGTTTATTTCCACCCGTTTTGCGCCCCCAACGTGGTTTCTGTTTCCTACCTGTTTTCGGTTTCATTCCTCACCCGTTTTCCGGCCTCGGTTAAGTTTATGTTCACACCCGTTTTCGGTCCCCGCTTCTTTTCGTTCGCTGTGTCTCTCCTTGGTTTGCCATTTTGTTAATAAAGCTTCTGAATTTTGAATCCCTGCGTTCGTCTCCTGCATCCCCTCCGCCTCACGTCGTTACAATTTGCTTAATCAATAATCAACACCTTATGAATTGTCAAACCTGCCACTATTTAACCTGGCAAATAAAGCAAGACATTTTGTAATAAAAACAACCCTTGGCCATCACCAGTGGCAATAACACACATGAACTAGATCTGCATTTCCTGAAGGAACTACAACAGTGCTTGAAATGTGGCAAACAGAAAGAATATGGCATGTGTGCCAATACTTTTTGGGGGCGTGCAGGAGCGTGTCCCAATACTTTTGGCCGCGTGCTGTGCCGTGTCCTAATACTTTTGGCCGCGTGCTGTGCTGTGTCCCAATACTTTTACCTGCATGTGGGGGCATGTCCCAGTACTTTTGGCCATGTTCGGGGGCGTATCCAAATATTTTTGGCCGCGTGCTGTGCCGTGTCCCAATACTTTTCGCTGCGTGCGGTCGTGTGTTCAAACTCTTTAGTCGCGTGCAGGGCCGTGTCCCAATACTTTTGGTCGCATGCGGTGGTGTGTCCAAACACTTTTGGCCGAGTGCGGGGAGCGTGTCCCAATATTTTTGTCCATATTCTGCTGCATATCCAAATACTTTTGGCCGCATACGGAGGCGTGTCCAAACACTTTTGTCCACATGTGGGGGGACGTGTCCCAATACTTTTACATGTTTCTGTATTTGTAGATGTACTAACAGGTCACTGAGTCTCACTGAGTGCTCTGTGGTGACATCATCAATTTCAAGTCAAATCAAGTCAGATTTATTTATATAGCGCTTTTTACAAAGGAGCATTGTGTCAATGCAACTTTACAACTTTAGATGATCTCCTAATATCTACATCCAATCCCAAATTGAGCAAGTCTAGGGCAACAGTGGCAAGGGAAAACTCCAAAGCATTATGAGGAAGAAACCTTGGGAAGACCAAGACTCAAAAAGGGACACAACCTCCTTGGGTTGCGTAGATGATGTAAGAATGTAACTGTAATGTAAGAATGTAAGAATTAAACTAATTTATCTAAACTAATAAGCCTTGGAGTGATAGTTCAAATAAAATGTAAATTATGCACATCGGTATTAAGTAGTCTGATACAGAGTCACTCTAGGATATTGAGTCTAAGCAGGAAAGTCCTTGGCGGCACTTCATCACCAGCCAACTGGAGGAGGCAGAGAGTTACTGCCCTCTGGTGTGGCCCGGGTATGGTTGGAATGGAGATGATGACAGAAACAACTTCAGTGAAGCTGAAGTGGATGAACATCATGTGTGGACAGAAAACAGGAAATGTAATTAGTTACTGATTAAAAGCACATTGTCTATTAACAATCACTGATGCCATGTCTAGCATGAGACCATGGCAGCAACCCCACGGGAGGCAGAAAACAGCATCTGATCACCATAAGACTCTTTGACTATGAACCCCAGCTCTGCCCTTAGTCTAAGGCAAGGATGCACAAGTCAAGAGCAAGAGGACCAAAGCCCAGCTCTGCCAGACTGCCCACTCAACACTCCCGGCTAAAGGACAAGGCATGACAAGGCAGGCAGGCCAGACATGACTCCAGATTCTGACACCAGTGACCTAAGCCATGCATCCCATTCTAAATCTAGACAAAAGCCTGTGTAAAGTGGGAAGTTTATTCTATAGTTGGGGGTCATGTATGAGAAAGCCTTTCCCCCTGCTGTGACTTTATTAATTCTAGGAAGTAAAAGAAGTCCTGCAGCCTGCGAACAAAGTAGATGAGCCGGATTGCAAGACTCCAAGAGTTCACTCAGATAATGTGGGGCCAGGCCATGTAGAGCTTTATAAGTTATAAGAAGTATTTTGTAATCAATGCGGAATTTAATTGGTAACCAGTGTAGTGATGATAGAACAGGAGTGATATGATCAAATTTTCTAGTTTGAGTTAGCACTCGAGTGGCTGTATTCTGAACTAATTGAAGTTTATTTATAGATTTGCTAGAGCATCCAGTAAGTAAAGCGTTACAGTAATCCAACCTTGAGGTTATAAACGCATTAACCAGTTTCTCAGCATCTCTAACAGAGAGGATATTTCTAAGTTAGGGATATTACGTAATTGAAAGAAAGCAATGTGAGTGATGTTGCTAATGTGCGCATCAAAGGAGAGATCTGAATCGAATTAAAATATGACACTTAAGTTTTTTACAGACGGACAATACTGAACAGCCATCTAGATTTAGGATAGATGTAGCAAACCTGTCTCTCACAGCCTTGGGTCCCAATAATAAAACCTGTTTTATCTGAGATAAGTAAGAGAAAACTAAATGACATCCAACCTTTTATTTCCTTTACACAACCCTCAATTTTGCTGATTGTAAGGCTGTCACTTGATTTGGCTGATATGTACAGCTGTGAATCATCTGCACAGCAGTGGAAACTAATGCCATTTGTACGAATAACTGAGCCTAGTGGCAGCATGTACAGAGAATAAAAGCTGGTCAAGCAATGACCCCTGAGGCACACCATACTTCACTTTTGAGAGCTTAGAGAGTAGATTATTTTCATAAACAAACTGGTACTAGTCAGTCAAGTAGAACTTAAACCAAGAAAGCGCCAATCCCTTAATACCTACAGTATTTTCTAGTCTGTTTAGTAAAACACCGTGATCTATGGTATCAAATGCTGCAATTAAATGTAAAAGAACAAGAAAAGAAACACATCCATTATCTGAGGACATTAATAGATCATTTAGTACCATAATTAATGCTGTTTCAGTACTATGATGGGGCCTGAAGCCAGACTGAAATGTTTCATAAATACCATTCTTTTGGATGTAACTGCAGAGCTGCTAATAGACGGTTTTTTCTAAGATTTTGGAGAGAAACAGTAGATTTGAAATTGGTCTGTAATTAGACATCACACAATGGTCAAGATTGGCTTTTTTAATCAGTGGTTTAATAATGGCACACTTAAAGGATTTGGGCACATAACCAAAGGTAAGGGATGAATGTAAAATAAGGTAAGGGAATTTAAAATAACTAATAGTGGCTCTATAATACTAGGTATCACTTCTTTGAGTAAACGTGTAGGAATTGGATCTAATAAACATGTTGATGACTTAGACGAGCTGATCAGTGTGGATAGTTCAGTATTAGTAATTCGGGTAAAAGATTCTAGTCTTGATTTACAGCTAATTAAACAGATTTCTTCACTAGTGCTGCATCTGGAAGGTTGATGAATAGTTTGGTGATGTGATGAGCATCAAGTTTTATGCCTAATGTTTTCTATCTTATCATTAAAGAAAGTCATGAAATCATTACTGTTAAAATTAGACAGAACATGAGAATCACTTTCTGTAGGGTATTCTGTTAATTTGGAGACAGTATTAAAGAGAAATCTAGGATTATTCTTATTTTTCTCTATGATTGAGGAAAAATATGCAGCTTTAGCTTTAGTGAGGGCATGCTTATACTCTGCCATTGCTATCCCTCCAAGCAATCTTAAATACCTCCAATTTACTATGTTACCACTTGCGCTCTAAGCTCAGCGTTGTTTGCTTTAAGGTATGGGTGTGGTCATTATTCCATGGTGCTAGCCTTTTTTCCATAATGCGTTTGACCCTAGCAGGAGCAGTCATATCCATGGTTGAGCAAAACCCACATTGTAATTTGTCATTTAACACAAACATTAAAGAAATTGGAAAAATGTTTTGTGGACAGATGAGACTAAAACAGAACTTTTTGGTTTAAAAGAAAAGCATTGTTTGTTGAAAGAAAAACATGCATTCCATCATAAGAACCTTGTCCCATCTGTGAAACATGATGGTGGTAGTATCATGGTTTGGGCCTGTTTTGCTGCATCTGAGCTTTCCATCATTGATGGAACAATGAATACTGAATGATATCAGAGAATTGTAAAGGAAAATGCCAGAAAACTGTCCATGAACTGAATCTCAAGAGAAGATGGGTCATGCAGCAAGACAACGACCCTAAGCACACAAGCCGTTCTACCAAAGAATAGTTAAAGAAGAATAAATTTCATGTTTTGGAATGGCCAAGTCAAAGTCCTAACCTTAATCCAATCGAAATTATGTGGAAGGACCTCAAGCGAGCAGCTAATATGAGGAAACCCACCAACATCCCAGAGCTGAAGCTGTTCTGTACAGAGGAATGGGCTAAAATTCCTCCAAGCCGGTGTGCAACGTTTAGTTGCAGTTATTGCTGCACAGGTGGGTCACACCAGATACTGAAAGCAAAGGTTCACATACTTTTGCCACTCACTAATATGCAATATTGGATAATTTTCCTCAATAAATAACTGACCAAGTATAATATTTTTGTCTCATTTGTTTAACTGGGTTCTCTTTATCTACTTTTAGGACTTGTGTGAAAATCTGATGATATTTTAGGTCATATTTATACAGAAATATAGAAAATTCTAAAGGGTTCACAAACTTTCAAGCACCACTGTAGTTTGCATTTTCTCCAGTGTAATAGTGTTTTTCATTACAAATCATATAATCAGCATAAATCTCAGAGTCAGTCTCAGTTTGCAGCTGTTTGTCTTGATAAGGAGCACAGCAACAGGCTAAGAGAGTCAGACTTCTCTATCTTTACTTCTCTATGCCAGCTGTTTCCTTGTTTTTAAAATTTACCAGTGCCCATTGTACAAAATGTGTTTGTCACCATTGCCTACCAAGAAGGCGTTGATCTCTGTTGTCCATTATAAAAATTTCTTTACTAAATATGATGGTACTCGTCGTTAAATCGTTCCAGAAGGCTTGTCAAGAACCGAAAATAACGAGTACCGAGTAAATTTTTCTCATAATGAATAATGTAAATTCAATTAATCTGTTCCAGACTCCTAGAAAATCCACACTGTATAAGGCATTATATGCATTAATGTATTGTACATGGAGATACAGCTGATTTACAATGGAGATATATGTTATATACAAATCCATCAAAAGTTAAATGTAACATGAACTGGGGAGTTTAACGAGTGTTTGGTTTATCATAGCAGAGACGAGGCTTCTTTTTCTCCAGATTCTTGCTCACATTTTCTTGTTCGCCTTAAATGACTGCAGTTACATTATGGCGCCTGTAGATGGAGATTCAGCCTCATGATAAGTAATGATGTAAGTTAACGTTTTAAACATTAACTTACATCATTACTTATGAGGTTTTGTGTTAATGAATTTCGTCAATTGTGTATTTACATTAACCTACAATTGGCCAAAATCATTAACACAAAGATTATTTGTGTATAACACACTCACTCTGTTGGTGAACTAAACTTCTTTAAAAATAAGGAAAAACATGATAAACACAGCGGAGATCTTCTCTGATCAAGGATATTGTGAATCTGAATCACTGAATCACTGTGTACTGAAATGTGAGACATGAATTATGAATCGACTTTCTGCTGAAACGAGTCAACGCGTCATACAAGTTTACGCAAGTATGCCAAGTACCGAGCAAACAACAAGAACCGAGACAAATTTTTCTAGTCAAAATGTGTTGAGAACCGAATTTGACGAGTTCCAAGGTGCTCAAGACCCGAGTTGTTAACTTGATAGGCATTAACAGGCTCTTACATTGCTGGACATCTTCAGCACAATCTCAGATATTCTTGGCTCTCATATCACTCATGCTCATATTACATCTGTTTTTGGTGTCTATTTGTGTAAATAAGATTTTATAGCATTTCTGTCACCCCATCTAGACATTTTGGTCTCAACTGCCTCTTCCACCTACCATAAAAGACATTTTCCAATATATAAGACTTAAAAAATAGATGCTCTCTAAGAGGCTTCACTCATACGGTTATTAAGCAGAGCAAAGGCAAAACATTCTGCTTATTCTGGTAAGGGTCATGGTGAAGGGTCTGGGTCTGAAATGTGAGGCAAACTCTGAAGCAGGGGCTGAAAGGGAGGGCTGGGCAACACAAGCCAGGTGGCTCAGATACAGAGCTTAACTGCTCAAGTAACAAGTTTATGGACACAGTGAGCTCAGGTATGGAGCTAGGCGGCGCTAAATGCTCAGATACAGAGCTTAATTGCTCAGGTACAGCGCTTACAGTCGCGGCGAGCTCAGGTACAGAGCTCGGCGGCGCTAAATGTTCAAATACGGGGCCAACTGGCGCAACGAGCTCAGACATGGAACTTATTTGCTCAGGTACAGATTAAGGTTGTGCTATATGCTCAAATACAGGGCTAACGGGTGCGGCAAGCTCAGGTACAGAGCTAGGTGGCACTAAATGCTCAGGTACGGAGCTTAATTGCTCAGGTACGGAGCTTACGGGTGTTGCGTGCTCAGGTATAGAGCTTGGCGGTGCTAAATGCTCAGGTACGGAGCTTAATTGCTCAGGTACATAGCTAGGCGGCGCTAAGTGCCCAAATACGGAGCTTAATTGCTCAGGTACAGAGCTAGGCGGCGCTAAGTGCCCAAATACGGGGCTAACGGGCACGGTGAGCTCAGATACAGAGCTTACAAGCGCAGCATGCTTGGATATGGAACTAGGCGTCGCTAAATGCTCAGATACGGAGCTTAATTGCTCAGGTAACGAGCTTACGGGCACCGCGAGCTCAGGTATGGAGCTAGGCGGCGCTAAATGCTCAGAAACTGAGTGTTCCGGCCGGGGAGGAAGTGACAAGCTGCCGATAAGACCCATCCTCTCCCTAGCCTGCCTTAATGCGGGCTTCAGCCAGTATGTCCAGGTCGAAAAGGTCGACCAGGGAAGAGGGGGTAGGGTGGAAAAGCAGCTCGATGTCAACTTTATCCTTGAGACCCTGTTTAAAATAATGCATGAGGGCTGACTCATTAAAGCCGCTCACCTCGGCAAGGGCACGGAACTGAGCCACATACACTGGTTCCTCGCTGGAGTCTTGTAAATATTAAAAATGCTAGGTGGTTCCAAGGCAGGAGTAAGTGGCTGGGGGTCCACGTAGGTAGTGGGCACATCTAAAACAACCTGAACCTCAGATGGAACCCGGCGGTTGGGCAATTTGGGAGAGTTAGGATGGTACACTGGATCTGTGACTCGGCCGTAGTCACTGAACGGCCCCCTAAAAGCCAACCAGTAAAGAAACCCAGATTTAAAAAAACGCATCGACTGGGGAACTCCAGACTGGAGGTCCAGGAGCATACGCTGGGTCCTGTAGCTGGTCGTACCATTCTGTTACGCTTTGCCATATTAAAAGGATGACGACTGGTTAGGACCCAAGTGCAGTTAGCTCTAGATTGAATTGATGAACCAAAATATAAATAACAAAAAGAAACAAAAGATCAAACTAAAAGGAAACGAAAATAATCAATAAAGAAAAACCCATGACCTAAGCATACAGCGCCGCTATTCACGATATGCTTACAGCGTGGCATAGCGGGTCTGCGGTGCGCAAAGCGCAGGAGCCCGTATGGCGCTTTTGTGAGCGTGTGCCACATGAATAATAAAAATAAGCGCCCGGTAAAATGTGGCACAGACACAGGGGACGAATTGATTTCAGATTGGTTTCATTTGGTCGCACTGATTGATTTCAGGGTCGCAGAGGCTGTAGGGCAAGCAAAGGCCAGACATCCTCACAACAGCTCTGGCTTAATAACTTTCAAAGTACTGCTGCTGTTGTGTTGCAGAATAAAGTTAAGATTTTAGGCGATAATGTAGTTTTTAACTATGCCGTCAGTTTAACAAGATAGTGTACATAAAAATGTGCTCCGACATTTTAGGAGATTTGATGTAATGTTATTATCTTATTTATTATGCATTATAGGCTTTTATTGTTTGTGTTTTTTAAAATTGTATTTAAAATACTTTTATTTATTCAATCTGTATTCTGAATATGAATTGTCTAATGTGAATTGTTGAAGCCCAGAATTAAATTACCTTCTAAAATCTTCTTTAGAAGGTAAAATTACCTTCTAAAATTTGCCTCGCCCGAGATACATTCATCGTGGCTCTCGCCGGAATCAGTTCATCGATTTTCCTACCCACACAAGAGGACACACACTAGACTTAATTTGTTGTTCCGGTCTCATCCCCTCAAACTGTGCAGCTGATGATCTTCATGTACCCGTCATTTCCTTCTCTCATTTAACATTACACTCTGTCTCTCCAAAACCAAGCCACCACATCTGATCTCATTTAGGAACATCAAAGACATTAATAAGGATGTTCTAACCTCCAGCCTTGACAATATTTCGAACGTGGACAATTCATCCTTACCTGACAACCTTGTCGCTCACTATAACAACAGTCTAACTGAAATTCTGAATTTTCTTGCTCCAGTGAAAACCCGTTCTGTTTCCTTCTCTCATTCTGCCCCTTGGTACACCTCTGAACTCCGGCTTATGAAAGCCAAAGCTCGTCAACTCGAGAGACTCTATAGAAAATCTGGTCTTACTATCCACAAAGAAATGGACAAAACACACATATTTCATTATAAGGATACAATTGTTCAAGCAAAATCGCTATACTACTCTGGTCTAATTAGTTCTAATGAAGGGAACACTAAAACACTGTTTTCTCTAGTTAACAAATTTCTCCAGCCCACAGCCTCCCTACCCTCCCACTTTTACTCAACTGACACCTGTAATTCTTTAATGATGTTCTTTGGTGAAAAAAATTTGTAAAATCCACCAGAACATCTGTCCTAATCGTATGCCTCTCTCTTTTTCTGTACCTCCTTCTCAGTCAGTCTCTCTCCTGTTTTCAACTCCCAGATACATCTGTCATTTCCGATTTTATTATCAAATCAAAGTCTTCTACATGTCAGCTTGATCCTTTCCCTACAGCTTTAGTTAAATCCTGTATTTCCTCTTTGCTCCCCCTCATAACTGCCATTATTCATTCCTCACTTACTAGTGGAATTGTCCCTATACTCTTTAAAACTGCAGCTATTACTCCTATTTTGAAAAAACCTGGCTCAGATCCCAATAATTTTAATAATCTTCGCCCCATTTCTAATCTTCCTTTTATCTCCAAAATACTTGAAAAAGTTATTGCAACTCAACTTCATACTTTCTTATCTGAAAATTGCCTCTATGAACAATTCCAGTCTGGTTTTCGTCCCTTCCATAGCACAGAAACTGCTCTTATCAAGATCACAAATGACATGGCAGTGGATTCTGGGTTAATTTCTATTCTCATTCTACTTGATCTGAGCGCAGCCTTTGACACTATCTCTCATACTATTCTTTTAAATAGACTATCTTCCACAGGCATTAACCATATTGCACTTGACTGGTTTCATTCATATCTCTCTGGGCGCACTCAGTTAATTCAACTCAAATCCTTCAGATCTCAGTCTTACCCTGTTTTATCTGGAGTGCCCCAGGGTTCTGTGCTGGGGCTCCTCCTTTTTATCATTTACCTTCTGCCTCTTGGCGATATGTTTCGCAGATTTAATATCGATTTCCACTGCTATGCGGATGACACTCAGCTTTACCTATCTAGTAACCCAAGTACTTTGTTTCCACCTTTATCCCTTTTAAACTGTCTATCTGAAATAAAAACATGGTTCACCTCTAACTTCTTAAAACTCAATAGTGATAAAACTGAAACATTGCTCTGCGGTTCCAAATCCACACTATCTAAAATTGACAGTTTCTCCATTCCGATTGACAGCTCCTTTGTTTCTACCTCACTTCAGGTTAAGACTCTGGGTGTCATCCTTGACAGCTCTTTATCTTTTCACTCTCACATCAGTAATCTAACACGGTCTGCATATTTTCATCTCCGTAACATCAATCGTCTACGCCCCTCACTTACCCCCCATACTGCCTCTATTCTTGTTCATAGACTTGTTACCTCCCGTATTGATTATTGTAATTCTCTCCTCTTTCTAGCCTTCCTCAAAAATCCATCCATAAGCTAGCTGAAGCATAAGCTAGCTCCACGTCTCCTGGTGTACTGGTCTGTCTCCTGGTAGCGCCTCCAGCCTCTGGACACTACGCTGACAGACACAGTAAACCTTCTTGCCACAGCTCGCATTGATGTGCCATCATGGATGAGCTGCACTACCTGAGCCACTTGTGTGTTGTAGATTCCGTCTCATGCTACCACGAGTGTGAAAGCACCACCAACATTCAAGTGTGACCAAAACATCAGCCAGAAAGCATAGGTACTGAGAAGTGGTCTGTGGTCCCCACCTGCAGAACCACTCCTTTATTGAGTGTGTCCTGCTAATTGCCTTTATTTTTTTGAGCAGTGTATTTAGCTAATAAAGATAAAAGATTTATTAAAAATATTTCCATTCATTAGCCTTCTCATAACGACATATACCAAAGAAGACTTATTTAAAGCGAAAAGAAAAGTCAGATATAATATAAGCTTGAATAAACATCAAAAGACCAAACCATGCTTGTGTGTATACATTGCCACAAAAGACGAATAACATTCTTACAGAAAGAACAATCAGTCTCAATGTCAGGCTTAAGAATATCTTTATGCTGGATAGAATCTATAGATTTATTTAAGCGCAACCTCTCTCACTTTCTTAGAAAGTAGATACGTGGCAAGGACCTTCCACCAAGGTACATTCTCTACAATCTATCCCAGTATGGCATTATATAAGGAATCGTAACAATATCTTTCTGGAATAAAGCTCTAGAGCAGGGAAATGATCTGTCTTTCTCGTCCACTATGCTCTGCCACGGTCCCACCGGAGCCCTCTGGGGCTTTAGACTCGACGCTGCGGCAGCTGGAGCACCTCCTTCTTTTCACCATCATTGTGCATGCTGGAGCCGTTGGGTCCTAAAACCCCCTTTTTTTGGGGTTTGCTTTATTCTATCTAAGCAAACCCCTAAGACTTGTGGCCTTGGGTTCGAGTAATAATACCCCAGTATTATCTGAGTTAAGTAAAAGAATTTCCTTTACACAATCCTCAGTCTTACTGATGGTAAGGATGTAATTAGGTTTGTCTGTCATGTACAGCTGCATGTCATCTGCATAGCAATGAAGCCTAGAAGGAGCATGTGCAGTCAAAATAATAGTGGTCCAAACACTGACCCCTGTTGGACACCATACTTCACTTTCGTAAACTCAAAGCATAAAATATTTACAAAAACAAATTATTAATGGTCAGTCATGTAGGATCTAATCCAAGAACGTGCCAGTTCTTTAACACGTCTAGTGTTTTCTAACCTATTCAGAAAAAACATCATGATCTATAGTGTCAAACTGCAATTAAATGTAATAGAACAAGAAAAAAGATTATTTCATAGTCTGAGGACATTCGTGGGTAATGCTGTATTGGGCCTATATCCTGACTGAAATGTTTTATAAATACTGTTTCAGCAGCGGTAACTACACTTGATGCTAAACTAAAAACTTTTAAGATGAAAGCTTATGCCCACTGGAACAAGTAAATCCAACAATAACTTACATAAGTTGATCAGAGAAGAGAGTCTTGTATTTGTAACTGAAGTAAAATATTCTAGATTTACAGGTAATTAAACAGATGCCAACACTAGTGCTTTAGCTAATAGACTGCTTTGAATAGCTGAAGAGCTTTAGCCTGAATATTACACTACTATAATAATACTAGAATACTACCCTACCATTAAAGAAATTTGTGACATCATTACTGTTATAATCAGACTGAATTACTGCTTTCTGTAAATGTTTACAGTTAGTCTGGAGACTGTATTAAAAATAAATCTAGAATTATTCTTATTTCTCCCCATTAGTGAGAAAAAATCTGAAATAGCTCCGATTTACTATGTTGCCCCTTCCATCTTAATATCAGTTTTAAGTTACGGGTGTGGTCATTATACCAAGGTAGAAGGGAATTTTTTTAAATTCAACTGAACGTAGTTGGAGAAACTTTAACTAAAGCTGAGCGAAACACGCAATCTAGTTTGTAGGCTGTGTGCTTGAGCTGTCTGATGTTGATGGCTCTGATGATGAACTAATCATTAAGTCTGGTAGGTCTGGTAGTGCTCTTGGTGTGATAACAAGGCAATAGACTGATTAATTAGTTACAGATAGCTCATATATTAAGAGACATTGATCAGAGATCAAATCACTTTGCAGTAATCCAGCAGGGTTATCTACAGTACTGCACAAAAGTCTTAGGCCACCATTAAATTTGTTGTTTTAGCAGTGCTATAATGACCATATATAACATATTAATGACAAAAGATCCAAATAATGTCAAATTCTTAACTCCACAATCCAACCTTTGTGAGCTATAGCATATCTTTGTCTTCTCACCCTTCGCATGCTGACGAAGCTGCCAGATGCTGCTATTCCTCAAGTGTAAGGGGAGGTCACACTAAATACACGCCACTGTAGCCCATAGAAGCTGTTTTGTATTTTTTTGTCATTTTATTCAGTACTGCATACATATTGTCTGAGTTTTCTGGTTGTATTCTAATAAAAAGTCTGAGAAATAATTATATAGGGTCATTTTACCATTGCCAAAACAATGGTATTTTCAATCTAATGGCGGCCTAAGACTTTTGCACAGAAGTGCATATTAAGACCACATTTTAATATTAAGGTATGGTTACAACGGTGGGTCGATCCCATCACATTCTGAGTGACACTCATGGTTTCTAAAATTGTTTCAATTGCAGATTTAAGTGGCTCTTACTCATTTTCATAGTGAATATTAAAAGCACCTACAATTAAAGCCTTATCAGTTGAAAGTACTAAGCTGAAAGAACATGAGCAAAATTCCTGAAGAAACTCAAAATAAAGACCACTAGGGTGTTATATAAGCTGAAAAAAGTATGATTTCTTCTAATATGACAATGAATCAGTTACATATTCATTCGTGGATACCCCTCCCCCATAATCATTACGATTCAAGATTCAAGAGTTTTACTGTCATGTGCACAAAGTAAGACAGGCGTTATAGTGTACAATGAAATTTCTACTTTGCGAATCCTCCTTTCACAGATTATTTACATTTAAACAAGATTACAATTTACAGTTAAAATAATTTAAATTTTAATTGTACAGTATTGTGTAAGTCTGTATAGATTACTGTTCAGGAGAATTATACACTGAGAAGAGGTAATGAATATTTACATTATTGTGCAAATAGCAAGAGCAGCGCAAACAGTTAACACTCTGTTATAAAATGCTGCGCAGACCCTGAGTGCACGCCCGGGGATGTTGTCTGGGCCGGCTGCCTTTCGGGTTTACCCTCCTTAGTGCCTTACACACCTCTGCTGTTGACACATGTGTTTTTTGAGCTCTCCGTGGTCACAACAGCTCTCTGTTGGTTGGCACCGAGTTCTTCGAAGCGAGCATAAAACTCATTCAGCTCATCTGGTAGTGTGGCATGGCTGGTGGAGACCCTTCTGCTCTTTTGCTGGTAGTCTGTGATGTGTTGAAGGCACATCACATGTGGTGAAGGGAGTCTGCAGCGGTGTAGAATCCCTCTAGTTTTAGTCTCTATTGTCTCTTGGCCTCTTTGATAGATCTACGCAAGTCATATCCGGCCTTTTTGTAGTCTTCAGCATTGCTTGAGACAAATGCAGTGGAGCGAGGACTTAGCATGGACTGAACTTGACAGTTTATCCAGGGTTTTTGGTTGGGATATTGTCTGCATTGTGTTGTAGGAACAATGCTCTCAACGCAGATGCTAATGTAGCTAGTTACCCCAGAAGCATAGCCGTCTAAATAAACAGTTGAATCCTCTTTCACAGAAGCAGTTTTGAACACATCCCAGTTTGTACTCTCAGAGCAATCCTGAAGCACCAGATCAGTTTCTTCATTCCATACTCTGACAGTTTTACTTACTGGGGGAGCTTGTTTGAGGAGTTGTCTGTATGATGGGAACACAGAGATATGATCGGACTGTCCGAAGTGTGGTCAGGGCACGGTCTTGTATGCACTCCTCACGCATGAAGACTTGGTCAGGTATGTCGGAAAGCTCACGTGCTGATGGATATTTGGGAAGGACATTCCGTAGGTTACAGTGGTCAAAATCGCCAGCTACGATAAACACAGCGTCCGGGTGTGAGGTCTCTTGTTTGCTGATGATGTCACGGAGCAGCCCTAGCGTCGTCTTGGAGTTCGCTCGCGGCAGAATGGTTAGATAAAATGGTCTGCACTTAACCATTAAAAGTTCCAAATCAGTTGAGCAGTGTTTATTGACAATTTGAACGTCTGAACTCCACATGTTGTTGTTTATGTAGACGCACACGCCACCTCCTTTGCTCTTTCCCGAAGCGGAAGTGCGGTACACAGAGTGTGTTGGGAGGTGAATTGCTGAGTCCGGTATGTTGTCTGAGATCCAGGATTCCATCAAAATAAAGGCACAGCATTCCCTGATTTCGCGCTGGGTTGTAGTCCTAGTCTTCAGCTCGTCCAGCTTGTTTTCAAGTGAGCAAACATTGGCTAGCAGTAGGCTGGTTATCGGTGGTTTCGTAGCCCTAGCCTTTAGCTTAGCATGTAGCCCACCTCTCTTGCCGCGCTTCTGCCTTGGCCGCTCTGAATGTCTGCTGCGCTGCTCACTAGAGACCGGTGACGCTGAGCCTTGCTGGTTGGCATTGGTGGAGTCCGAACGTACAAGAAACTCCAAGTCAGAAAGGCTAAATGTAACTTCTCTACCGATATCCAAGAGTGCATCTCTACTGTATCTTATCGTTGTATCGTTGGACTGTACATTTAAAATAAATACTAAAGCTAAAATAATTACTAAATAGCGGATGTCGCAAAGACGTCTGCCTCGGTGGGCGCCATGTCAGAAGTATTAAGACAAGGGTTTTGCAAAAAAACTGAACAAAACTATGTCTAGAAGGGGAGGATTTCATTTAAAACTAAACATTCACCAGGTCTGTTCTAAGTTTCAGTAAGACAAAAGGGCCTGTTAACAATCATTATATAAATTATTTAATTTACTATAACTGCTTTGGTTGTAAGTAATCTAACATTAAGTGGCTGTAGTTATAGTTCAAAACTGTTATTTATATTAGAGCAATTTGTGTTTATAGTAACGTGGTTATTAAAACAAGCTGTTTGAGTGCATTTATATTTTTGAACAATGCTGGTAACAGACGGTCTCAACAGCGTGAGTTTTGGATGACATGCTAATCACTGCATCATCATGCCACCCATAACATATCTTAGTAAATAATACTACGCAGTTCCTTGCTTTTAATGCATACGTGTTGGCACATGCAGAGGCTCCATGGATATAAACACAGTTAAGAGGACATCTTCTGGACAAGGAGGACATTACAAGATCTCACCTTCAAGGAATATTCCAGTAGAGTCTGGCTGCAGACATGCACTCTCAGCCACGTGCATCCTCAGCCACAAACGCGGCAGGTTGAACGAGATGTGTTCTTTTTTGCTTATGAAACGGTTTTATTTTATCAATAAAAAACACGAAATAAGTTAAAAATAAAGACATAACATAACTGAGTATAAAGTGAAACTTTAGCCACTGAGGTGAACGCAGTTTTGGTACGTCTTATCACTGGGATAGCAGCGCGGAGCCCGATGGTGTGTCTGAAATCACACCCATAGACTGATGTAATATACGTAATATATTAATAATATACTAATACAATAATATAATATAGTACTCGTATGATCGCTATCTATTTCATATTCTTCTTCTTTTGGGTTTATGGTGATTGGCATACTGTATTGGTGCACTATCGCCACCTACTGGACTAGATTACATACAAAGCGGTTAGACCATAGACTGTATATGCATGTTATGCTCCAGAACAGACAATTCAAGGGAACAGATTATCAATTTGAGGGAACGAACAGTTTAAGTTTCTACAAACTTTTTTTCACACTTTTTGTTGTTTTTTCCCATCAGACCACAGCATAGATACCAGACAGTCGTTAGAAACATTTCATTGCATATATATATTAACAACGACCGCCACTGGTACTGGTAGCAAACGGTACCGGCGGAAATTGGACTACTGTTTTAAGAAGACGAAGAGGAGGGAAGCGTGTGAGGTGACAGAGAAAAATCAGGAGGGGCAAGAATGTAGCACTCAGGGTAGCAACACTAAATGTAGGGATGATGACAGGGAAAGGTAGAGAGCTGGCTGATATGATGCAGAGGAGAAAAGTCAATGTTTTGTGTGTGCAGGAGACAAAGTGGAAGGGTAGCAAGGCCCGATGCATTGGTGCAGGGTTTAAATTGTTCTACCATGGTGTGGATAGGAAGAGAAATGGAGTTGGTGTTGTCCTGAAGGAGGACTATGTAAAGAATGTCGTTGAGGTGAAAAGGGTGTCAGATTGGATAATATGTTTAAAGCTGGAAATTGAGGGAGTAATGGTGAATGTTGTTAGTGGCTATGCACCACAAGTTGGCTGTGAATTAGAGGAGAAAGAGAGATTCTGGGGGGAGTTAGATGAAGTGGTTGAGAGCATTCCCAGGGAGGAGAGACTGGTGATTGGTGCTGATTTCAATGGTCATGTTGGTGAAGGTAATAAAGGAGATGAGGAAGTGATGGGCAGGTTTGGTGTTAAGGATAGGAACCTAGAAGGACAGATGGTAGTGGATTTTGCAAAGAGGATGGAAATGGCTGTGGATAACACATATTTCCAAAAGAAGGAGAATCATAGGGTGAGGGGTAAGAGAGCTTTTCCTTTCCACTGTCGCCCTAGGCTTGCTCAATTTGGGATTGGACGTAGTTATTAAGAGATAATCTAAACTTGTAAAGTTGCTTTGAGACAATGCTCCATTGTAAAAAGCGCTATATAAATAGATCTGACTTGACTTATAAGAGTGGAGGGAGGAGCACACAGGTAGACTACATCCTATGTAGAAGAGGTTGCTTAAAAGAGATTGGTGATAGTAAGGTAGTGGCTGGGGAGAGTGTAGCTAGGCAGCATCGGATGGTGGTGTGCAGGATGGCTCTGGTGGTTAGGAAGAGGAAGAGAACAAAGGCAGAGCAGAGGACTATATGGTGGAAATTGAGAAAGGAAGAATGTTGTGAGGAGTTCAGAGAGGAGCTGAGAAAGGCTTTGGGTGGTAGGAAAGAGCTTCCAGATGACTGGGTAGTAGCAGCAACAGTAATTAGGGACAGACAGGTAGAAAGGTACTGGGGTGTGTCTTCTGGGACAGGCAAAGGATGAAAAGGAAAACCTGGGGTGGTGGAACGAGGAAGTGCAGGAAGGTTATTCAGAGAAAGTGAAGAAGAAAATGGAACAGGGAGAGGACTAAAGAGAGTAGGCAGGAGTACAAGGAGATTGTGGCACAGGGGCAAAGAGGGAGGTAGCAAAGGCCAAGGGCAGAAGGCCTACGATGAGTTTTATATGACAGGTTAGACAGTAGGGAAGGAGAGAAGGAGTTGTATCTGCTGGCGAGGGGGACAGAGAGAGAGAGAAGCTGGAAAGGATGTGCAGCAGTCAGGGTGATCAAGGACAGAAATGGAAAATGTACTGACAGGTGAGGAGAGGGTGAGGAAAGGTGGAAGAAGTATTTTTGAGGAGTTGAATGAATGTAGAAAAATGAAAGGGAAAAGAAGGTTGGATGGCGTAGAAAAATTGTGGAACAGGATGTAGCAAAGATTACGCGAGGAAGAAGTGAGGAAAAGCTTTTTGAAAAGGATGAAGAATGGAAAGGCTGTTTTTGGACCTGATGGGGGAACATTACCGGGTTGAGGTATGGAAAAGTCTAGGAGAAGCTGGGAGTGGGTGGTTTTTTTTGACTAGATTATTCAATGGAATTCTGGTAAGTGAGAGTAAAAAAAATGCGGAGGAATGGAGGGAAAAGTTTACTTGTACAGATTTTTTAAGCAGAAGGGGTGATGGACAGGAGTTGTGGCTCTTTCACAGGGGGCATAAAGTTATGATGAGCCACACAATGAAGATTTTTGGGAGAGAGTTGTGGAAGCTAGGCTCAGACAAGGAGGTGACAAGTGTGTGAAAAACAACAGTTATGGTTTCATGCCAAGGAAGAGCACCATGGATGCGATTTTTGCTTTGGAGGACTGCCTGATGGAGAAGTTATAGAGAGATGTTCAGAAAAAGAGCTACACTTGTGTCTTTGTGGATTTGGAGAAAAGCTTATGACAGGGTGCCAAGGGAGGAACTGTGGAGGTGTATGAGGAAGTCTCGAGTGGCTGAAAAAGTACGTTAGATTAGGGCAGGGACATGTATGAGAAACAAAGCGTGGACAGCGATGAGATGTGCTGGTAGGGAGTGGACAGATTGCTTCATGGTAAGAGGGTGGGACTGCATCAAGGGCTCGGCCCCTGAGTCCCTTCATAATTTGCTTCTGGTGATGGACAGACTAACAGATGAGGTCAGGCAGGAATCGTCGTGGACTATGACGTTTGCAGACGACGTTGTGATCTGTAGTGAGAACAGGGGAACAGGCAGAAGAGGAGAACTTGGAGAGAGGTGGAGGTATAATCTGGAAAGGAGAGGAATGAAAGTCAACTTGAGTAATACAGAATACAGTGTGGTTATATGAAAAGGGAGGCAGGTGGAACAGTTCAGGGGCTACAGGGATCAGTGGTCACAAAGGTCCCAGGAGTTCAGGTACTTGGGATCAGCTGTCCAAGGAAATGGGAGTGTGGAAAGGAGGTAAAGAAATAGAGTTCAGGCAGGATGGAGTGGGTGGAGAAGAGTGTCAGAGTGCTGTGTGTGACAAAAGGGTCGCAGCAAAAGTGAAAGGAAAGATTTAAAAGAGAGTAGTGAGACCAGCCTTGTTGTATGGGTTAGAGACAGTGGCACTGACAGAGACAGGAAGCAGAGCTGGAGGTGGCAGAACCTAAGATGTTGAGGTTCTCTTTAGGAGTGTCTAGGCTGGACAGGATTAGGAATGAGATCATCAGAGGGACAGCACAGGTTGGAAAATTGGGAGACAAAATTCGAGACGGAAGACTGAAATGGTTTGGACATGTGCAGAGGAGGGATAGTGGATATATTGGTAGGAGGATGTTGGAGATGGAGCTGCCAGGCAAGAGACGGAGAGGAAGACCAAAGAGGAGTTATTTGGTTGTGGTGAATGAAGACATGCAGAGAGTTGGGGTGAGAGTAGAGGACGTGCAGGCTGTGGCGACCCCTGGCAACTCCGGAGAAGCTGAAAGAAGAAGAAGAAGAAGAAATATATTGCAAGTGGAATTCAAAATATATTGCAAGTGAGATGGCATTCGTTTACCTTAATTAAATATATTGCAAGTGGGTTTTAAAATATATTGCAAATGGGATGGCATTCGATTACCTTAATTAAATATCTTGGAAGTGGGATTCAAAATTAATTGCAAGTGGGATGGCATTTGATTACATTAATTAAATATATTGGAAGTGGAATTCAAAATATATTGCAAATGGGATGACATTAATTGTCCAAAACCTGCATATCTTTCATCCATTCATTATATTGGAAATGGGATGACATTCATTCACAAGGCTCTAGACTCTTGTGAAAATGTTTAAGGCCTTTCAGTATTTCTCTTCCTTCACTGAGAAAGGCATAAGCCCAGGGTCTAAGCCTGCATGGATTTTGCTCGAATCGTTACCCCGATAAAAAATACTTCGGAATGCCCGAATGGTTCCAAATTTGAGTATGTTTATCTAGAGCCTATGCCAACAATGTACCCGAACGTTTGGACTCGTCGGACCTTTCTAGACCCCATTTGGACACGTCCCAATTTCCATTCAAATTCCTATACGCTTGGTATAACACTGCTTGGAAAGATGCGATTGACTCAAAACTCAAGTATGTGGGCCGTTGACACCTCTAGAAGCAGTGTGAAAAATCTGGAACTTCTAGGTGCACACGATCATTTTCAAAGACTTTTTTGTGTTTCTCTTGACTGACTTTGAACCATTTCTATAGCTTCTAAAACTTGTAGGACAAAGAAACTCTTTTGCGTTACAATTTAGGAGTCGTCCTGACTGCAACGATACCAAAATTGTCCACCCAAGTGCCCAATAAACATGTAAATTTAGTAGCTAAACATTTTAAGAACGGCGCGATTTTCCGCGATTTCCCGGGGAGTTAGTCCATCTGTCCATGAACTGAATCTCAAGAGAAGGTGGGTCATGCAGCAAGACAATGACCCTAAGCACACAAGTCGTTCTACCAAAGAATGGCTAAAGAAGAATAAAGTTCATGTTTTGGAATGGCCAAGTCAAAGTCCTGACCTTAATCCAATTGAAATGTTGTGGAAGGACCTGAACTGAGCAGTTAATGTTTGGAAACTCACCAACATCCCAGAGCTGAAGCTGTTCTGTACAGAGGAATGAGCTAAAAATGGGCTACACATAGTTGGTGGGCTAGCATATCGGACCGCTGAATAATGAAATCTGATGATGCAGCAAATAAAATTAAGATATGATGAACATAATTTTATTGGATTAACAACAGGTAAGAAATTAATTCTGTTCAACTTTATATTGTCCACATGGATGGCCATGTACTGTTTTTTTTTTAACATGGAAAAAATATTTATTTAATCTCAAATAAGACCAAGCCAAAATGTGATTATAATGAGAATATAATCATGGTCTTCATGTTACAAATGTTATGTATACTAAAGGCTGTGGTTTATCATTCAGTACAGTTTACAGTATCTGCATGGGCATATCCTGTGTATCCTCTGGTCTGTTGTAATACTTAAACCATCAGTCTTTATGTAATCTGCTTGGCTTTGACACTGATATTTTCATTAAAGCATGTATGATAATTAAATATAATTATTTTGTGCATATAATTTCTGTCAGCAGCTTTCGTGCAGGTCAGCTCAGACCAAAAATGTGAAGACACGCCGAAGGGTATGGGTGGTCGTGTTTCCCATGTACAATCCTATATGTTGGTAATATATTATATCTAATATATATGTAGAGCGTTATTATTACTCAGTAATGTACAGCTGTTGTACAAACGGGGTACTTCCTGTTTGAATGGGGCTTCATTCACAGCAGCAATAACATATGTGTGATTTTTATGGTCCCTGAGGAGGACAAATGATGTCTCCACCCCTAGTGACAGCATATGTAAAGCAACCCATATGTCCTTGTGCGCTGATTGGTGGGCACGACTTTGGGCTACAGGTAGGTCCGCATTACATTCTGTGAGACAGGTTGTTGACCAAAATGGACACTAACCATAGTCACATAGTCTTTTTATGCGAATGTAAATATTTTCACAAGAAAATCAATGCAATCGATATAAAAATAAGTGATTGATGAGTGATTGAAATGACTGAAACTTTTGTTTGACAGAAGCCAAAAATGCATTGATCGACGATATTACGAACAAGGTTATATAGTTATAGGTTAGAGAGAATATAGAGGTAGTGGGGGGCAAACAAAGGAGTACTACTTACAATAGGACAGGCACACAAACTTACAAACATCATTTACAACTTGTTACAAATAAGTAGTGGACAGTTATATACACAAACATGAATAACTTGCACAAAAAAGTCTCTAAACACAACCAAGTTACAACAGTCTGTAGTCCAAATGTGAGCTAGCAAGCAAGTAAGCAAGCACATGACTGGTGAGGTAGTAACCTGCCTTACTGTCATTTTGCTATGTACTGAATCCCCACCCACATATGGGTACTGTTTCCTTAAAAAACATAACATAACTCTGCATTATTGGCTTGTCTGAATGCAATCTGTTCACTTCAGCAATGGCTACTCTTTTACCTCAGTTTTCTGTGAGTTAAATCAATTGGATTTGTTCCTCATTACTCAGATAGAAGCATCACGATTTATAAAAATTATATAACCCCAAATCAGAAAAAGTTGGGACGGTATGGAAAACACAAATAAAAAATATATGCAGTGTTCCTTACATTTCCTTTGACTTTTATTTCATTTCAGACAGTATAAAACCAAGATTTTTTTTTTTTTTTTAATGGTCACTTAATTTGTAACTAAACATCCATTCCTGAATTTCAGGCCTTCAACACATTTCAAAAAGACATTGGGACAGGGACAATTTAGGGCTAATAATGAGGTAAAAAAAAAAAACTAAATAATGATGTGATTTCATACAAGTAATGACAACAGGTGATTACATTCATGATTTGGTACAAAAGCAATATTTACAAAAGAGTCTATGAGGAGTAAAGATGGGCAGGGTATCTCGAGTTTTTCTAAAAGTGGATCAAGAGAACCCAGTTAAACAAATGAGACAAAAATATTATACTTGGTCATTTATTTATTGAGGGAAAATGATCCAATATTACATATTAGTGAGTGGCAAAAGTATGTAAGCCTTTGCTTTCAGTATCTGGTGTGGCTTTCTCCTTGCAACCCTGCCATGCACACCATTGTTGTTCAGTGTTCTTCTGATGGTGGACTCATGAACATTAACATTAGCCAATGTGAGAGAGACCTTCAGTTGCTTAGAAGTTACCCTGGGGTCCTTTGTGACCTCATCAACTATTACACGCCTTGCTCTTAGCATGATCTTTGTTGGTCGACCACTCCTGGGGAGGGTACAACAATGGTTTTGAATTTCCTCCATTTGTACACAATCTGTCTGTGGATTGGTGGAGTCCAAACTCTTTAGAGATGGTTTTGTAACCTTTTCCAGACTGATGAGCATCAACAACTCTTCCTGAGGTCCTAAGAAATCTCCTTAGTTTGTGCCAAGAAGCACTTCCACAAACATGTGTTAGATAGATCCACATAAATCCCTGTTCTTTAAATAAACAGGGTGCCCACTCACACCTGATTGTCATCCCACTGATTGAAAACACCTGACTAATTTCACCTTCAAATTAACTGGTAATCGTAGAGGTTCACATACTTTTGCCACTCACTAATATGTAATATTGGATCATTTTCCTCAATAAATAAATGACCAAGTATAATATTTGTGTCTCATTTGTTCAACTGGGTTCTCTTTATCTACTTTTAGGACTTGTATGAAAATCTGATAATGTCTTAGGTATTTTTATGCAGAAATATAGAAAATTCACAAACTTTAAAGCACCATTGTAAAAGTCAAAGGAAATATATGGAGCCGTGCATTTTTATTTGCATTTTCCATACCTGTACCAACTTTTCTTGATTCGGGGATGTACATTAACCCTATGATGACGGAATTATGGGACATGTGTATATTTGAACAGTAACCAATTATAATTGTACTATTGAATGCATTGGTCTATGTAAATTCCTATGTAAAATTTTCTATGTAAATTTTAGGAATGGTGAAAATTTAAATTGACATCCTTCAGAAAGGTCATTGACCTTTGTATGTAATTTCTGTTTGTATGTGTGAGGCAGCTGCTCAGACTGTTGGGGAGCTCAAAATGCTGCGAGATCAGAGCCGTTCAGAAAAGGATTAACAGGTAGATGACTGTGGTCTTGTCCGAGCGAGCCCAGCATGACACAATCCTCACCACAGGTGCACAAACACTTCTGCTGTACAGACTCATCAGGGCACAGTTTCCACTGGGGACTGAGCCTGGCATTCACAGCAAGCAACACACTCAACTTTGAAGGCCTACCTCCAGGAGCATATGTTTACTGTAGGTCCCTATATATCCATCCATATGTTTCATGAATGTTTTCATAAGTTCACCTCTCGAAAAAGATATAAGCTTACATGACAACTACCAATTAGCGTTTATGGTCATCACGAAGATCTGTGTCAGTTTACATAATGTAAACAAGTGCTTAAATATATTATTGTATTTCTTTCTTGGTTTGTTGAAAGACCAGCCTTAAAAATGTCCTTAAATATGTTCTGTAATCCACTGCCCAAACTGAAGTACAATATGATGGCACTTTCCTCTTATTTTAAAGATGTTTGATGCAGAAACCATCTTTTGCAAATAAAAAAGTATAAACAATACAGGAAGTGGGTGGTCCAGCGTTATCTGATTTTCATGGCTGAATGGAGACATTTGACTAGTAAGTGTAAACAGGGTCATAATTCACATGGTAAAAATGTTAGCCAGAAACAAGACCCGTGGCTTAAACAAGGCCATACACGATTGCCCAACTTGTTTAAGAAAACAGTCGCAGATGGTACCCATGAAAAACAATTCATATGACTCGTTATACATAGATACATTTCAGTGTTTTATTTATTAATGTTTAAAAGGCATTACAAACTGAAAGTGCCACAGTGCATACCAAGTGCAACAGTTCAGCTAGTTTCATTATGAGATACTTGTTTTTGAGTCGGTGACCATTTTCTGCAGTCAGTAATCCTGAGTGCTTTTTCCTTTTGCAGTGTACAGGAAATGTTATTCTGTAGAGCCAAACTGAGGCAAACTTCTGGAAACCTGCTTAGTCATGGAGACTCTAGGACTAGTGTATCACAAACTGTTTACTACAACAATATAGTTTAGCCCTTATTTTGATTTATACTGAATTTGTATTGGACCAACAGGTTTCTTCTGGCTGGAAATGATATAAACAACTACAGATGGTAAAATGTTGTGCTACAGTATTATATCTTTGTTTTTACATTACTTTGAAATGTGCCATGTCAAGAATTATGCATACCCTTCCTCAGGAATCATTTATCTTTCTCGTAATCATTTATTTGCCATCACAGCAATCAAACTAATCTTGCACTAATATCTTTGGTTTTAGCTATGACATGTAATTGACTAGTAACTGACTAGAGAACTACTAAATCAGCGTTCTCAGTTTATAATTGGTTAGAATGCACTAGAAGATGGCAGAAATGACCAGGACCATTTGGAATGTAAATATTATAAATGTAAATGAGGGGTATGGGGCAGCTAGGGACAGTATACCCACTTGTCTTGACTAGACTACATGACTATGTGGGTACAGCAGTATAAGGTCAATTTAAGTTCTTTATTCTCTTTTTTTCACGTTATCTGTCTCTGAATTTGAGTGGAATAGGTCTATGGTAAGTTGTCAAGGTGGACAATAAATCTTAAGCGAATCGCATTTTTACTTGCAGCCACTGAATTCTAAGTTAAACTCCAGACTCTTCCCTGCATCCATGAACAGGATAAGTTTGATTAAAACAGAATGCTTCAAGTTAAATGAGATCTAATCTGTTTGTCGATTCTCTACGATGGTAGGCGCTTTAAAACTTCCACATGCAGATTGGTGAATGGCTTCCAGAGGACATAGAGCAGAAGAGAGTCAACTCAGAGCTCTCGGCGCCCAGCTAGAAAATACCAGCAGAGAGTGCCAGAAGCAGCGGAGGCACAAACTGATTTTAATGAGCTGATTCAATGCCCCATTAAATGTATGTACAGATCCAATACTGTGTATTGGTGTTCAGGCTATACTGGTCTAAAATGTTGGATTAATATCAGGTTCATTTTTGTCAGTGGATCCACTAACATTTTATGCCATGTTAAAGACATGGACACGAACTGTTAACTCATTAAACAGTCAGCATGACCATTTGATGTTCATAATCGACTACTTTTACATAAGAATTTATCCTGAAGGACTAACAACTGATTTGTGGGCTTTGCTTAAGGGCCCATCAGTGGCAGCTTGGTGTCGGTTGGACTTGAATCATCAACCTTCTTGTCCAGTACCTTAACCACTGAGTCACCAACATTTGTGGAGTATGTGAGAATCAGTACTGGGTGTCGGGTTGACATTTCCAGCATTGCAGTCAGTATTATTTCAAGTGTCAGTGTAACGACTGTGTAGGTCTGCGGTAGCCTAGCGGTTAAGGTACTGGGCTTTGGACCAAAAGGTCTAGGGTTCAAATCCCACCTCTGCCAAGCTGCCACTGTTGGGTTCTTGAGCAAGGCCCTTAACCCCCAATTGCTTGGATTGTAAGACTGTATCAATTGTAAGTCGCTCTGGTTAAGGGCGTCTGCTAAATGCTGTAAATGTAAATGTAAACGACTGGGATTCCTCAGGCTCTGTTTTATGCTGTGATGTTAACTGACACAACACCATCTTGGAAGTGAACATAGGACACTGATTACCTTTAGCCTCTCCTTTTCAGTCTTATAAACAGATAAAACTGATGATCATATTAAAAAAATTGTATTTGTAACAGGATATGGCAAAGACAAAAATATTTACAATACAACAATTATATTGAATTGTCAAACTTCAGTCCTGGAGAAACACAGGACTCCTGAATTTAGATTTAAACACATCAGCAAATAACTGTAATCTAAATGGACATAATTTGTTGTTTAAATTGTTTTGAATTGGGTTTAATACATCTGAATTACAATAAGCCTAAATTGCACGTAGGTATATACTTTAAAATTAAGCTACTAACTCCTAATTAAAACCAGAATATTTTGCCTGTTAAGAAATAAAAGTCAGATGATTATACCTCTTTTTGGCTTTGCATTTTCATTTGCAAAAAATAAAAAAATAAAAAATACTAACTGATAATACAGGTATGTCTTTATAGACGATGCATCAGAAGTGTCTTGTATGGAAGCTAGCTGTAGACTTCTGACAGTCAAGTACACACGGGGACCCAAAATGAGAGACCAACATTTTTATTTATTTTTTTTACGTTTATTTACAGAAATGGAGCTCATTCAAAAAGCTCAATCTCAGGAGATACTTCCAAAACCCTGAAAAGTATAGAGCATCCTTAGCAGATGAGCGATACAGTTCATGGGTTAGTACTGCTTCCTCACAGTGCCAGACACCTGGGTTCGAGTCACAGCCCGGCATGTGTGAAGCTCGCATGTTCTTAATGTTCTCACATTCCAAAGACATGTTAGGTCAACTGGTGTCAAGAGTGGTCTATGCTCTTTGGGCTTATGTTATGTGGCTAACTTAGAAATCCTGAATTGTGAAATACCCCCAGAACTAACAGGAAGTAAACTGATGTGTGTGTTGTTTACTTGATGTACATCACTCTATGGGTGAATCCCATTTCAGGGGCTGCATCCTTCGAAGGACGCGGTCTACACGATCTATGAAGGTGTGTGCTTGGAAGGCTGGGTAGACCGCGGCAAAGACCGAACCGAAATGATGGCATTGGATTTCCTGATTGCGTCACAGAACCACCCGCCCGCACCGTATCACAAAACAGCAATAATTGTTATAATAATGCAGCCAGAAATTTGGAGTTTAGTTTATATGCTGTTTTTGGTTTTTCAATTATTGGAGGAGAAGCTTCACTGCAGTTCACTGGCATTTATTTTCCCTCGTGCAGTTTAATAAAGGTCTCCGTTTGCTACTTGCTCCCTAAAACAAAACAAAAAATGTTGCGCATTTGCTTTTTAACATTTAACTGTTCGCGTTTTTAAATCCTTACATTTAAATAACATATATTCCTCAGTCAATCGTTGCGATATCCCCAAGTTCCCCTCAGGCGCAATGCACCTCAGGATATGGTAGGTTGCGAAGGATACATCGGATGTATCCTTCGTTGTCAGGGAAAAGAAGGTCGCATTTGTCGGCTGCGTACGAAGGAGCCTTCGGAATGGGACAGCCTAGGAGCGGCGCTATGACGCAATCGGTCTTCAAATGCAGCCTTCGAAGGATGCAGCCCCTGAAATGGGATTCACCCTATATACTTTACTTTAGCAATACCAGGCCTGAAGATGCTCAGGTTTGTGGTGTCATGCTGGTGGTGTAGAGGTACGAGACTGTACCGGCCTGGATCTGAAATGTCTGGCCCTGGATCTGAGTACTGGGAATCTGTTCGCTGGTCTGGCTGATGGAGATCGGCTGGCCCACATGGTTTCTGAAGTGGATGGCGCCGGTGTGGCTTTGGCTATGCTGCTCTCTTACAGGCTCCTGTGTGGATGGTAGGTGAGGGATGGCCTGCTGGATCACCTGCAGCTGCTGAAGGGGCTGTGGACTAATCTGTAGCTGCTGAGGAGCACCATGCTGGACCTGAAGCTGATCCATGGCTTCTTTAGTCAGCGTGATGACGTGCATCTGCTCGGAGTGTTGACTGCTCACCTGGCCTTCCACCACACTGATGGTCTGGATCTGGGTGCTGGTATCTATTCCATTCTGAGTGACTATTGGCAGGTTCTGGACATGTTCTGAGGGCTGCGTAAGGAGGGTGAGGCCTGAATGGGCCTGTCCTGCAGATGCCAGTTTTTCAGTGCTGCCCTCAGCTGTGATGATGTTGATACCAGGCTTCTGACCCTCCACTGGGTTAATGTCGTCCACTTCACTGGTTACCACCAGTTGGATCTCTTGTTCTGAGTGATCAGGGAGCTGGTACTGCTGTAGGTGCAGTACCTGCTGCACCTTCTCAGTACTGACTGTGGTCATCTCTGTAGTTGTTTGTGTTCCCTCGGTGCCTGGACGCTCTTTGCTGTGAGTTTTAATATGCACTTTCAGATTGTCCAGACGGGCAAAAGATATATTGCATACAGAGCAGGTGAAGGGTTTTTTCCCTGTGTGGGAGGCAATGTGGCGTCTTCTGGCACTGGGATCAGAGAAGGATTTCTTGCAGATGCTGCACACATATGGCTTTTCTCCTCTAAGTAAGGCAAGATCAAAGACAAATCAAACATGAAAATGACAACCACACACCAACACTGTTGTAAATCATTGATTCTCAAGTGGTAGGTTGCCACCCAAAAGTGAGTCTTAAAGAGGCAGGTAAGAGCAGCAAGTGTATGGTAAGTTCCAGTTACCATATAGGTGCACTTTATAGTTGTTCTACATCTGTTTCTTTACATGCTTTGTTTGTCCCCTTTACTCTGTTCTCTATTGATCAGGATTCCACAGGCCACCACAGATCAGGTACTATTTGGGTGGTGGATCATTCTCAGCACTGCAGTGACACTGATGTGTTGGTGGTGTGTTAGTGTGTGTTTTGCTGTTACGATCGGATCAGACCCAGCAGTGCTGCTGGAGTTTTTAAACACGGTTTACTCACTGTGCAGTAACTCATCTGTTGTCCTACAGGACGCTAGTGGCTGGACATGGGTAGTACAGTGGGGCAAAAAAGTATTTAGTCAGCCACTGATTGTGCAAGTTGTCCTACTTAGAAAGATGAGAGAGGTCTGTAATTTTCATCATAGGTACACTTCAAGACACAAAATGAGAAAAGAAATCCAGGAAATCACACTGTAGGATTGTTAAAGAATTTAATTGTAAATTATGGTGGAAAATAAGTATCTGGTCAATAACAAAAGTTCAACTCAGTACTTTGTAACATAACCTTTGTTGGCAATGACAGAGGTCAAACGTTTCCTGTAAGTCTTCACCAGGTTTGCACACACTGTAACTGGTATTTTGGCCCATTCCTAGATTCACTCTTCCCTGCCTGGTGCAGGTCTACAATTTTCTTCCTGCTGTCCTTCGACAGCTCTTTGGTCATGGTCATGGAGTTTGGAGTCTGACTGTTTGAGGATGTGGACAGGTGTCTTTTGTACAGATAACGAGGTCAAACAGGTGCCATTAATACAGGTAACGATTGGAGGACAAGAGAGCTTCTTAAAGAAGTTGTTACAGGTCTGTGAGATTCAGAAATCTTGCTTGTTTGTGGGTGACCAAATACTTATTTTCCACCATGATTTACAATTAAATCCTTTAAAAATCCTAGTGTGATTTCCTGGATTTTTTCCTCATTTTGTCTCTCATAGTTGAAGTGTACCTATGATGAAAATTACAGACCTCTGTCATCTTTCTAAGGAGAACTTGCACAATCAGTGGCTGACTAAATACTTTTTTGCCCCACTGCATGTGGGCTATTCCAGTCCAGCAGCACTGCTGTGTGTGATCCACTCATGCCAGCCAACACACATTAACACACCATCATCATCATCGGCATTATATCCTTGACCAAGTGAAATGTCACGACAACGATTGTATGCAGGGGTTTGGGTTGAAGTTGATGGTAGAAGACTGATGTTAACATTAACTGAGAGGAAGAAAGGCCTGGCAATGTACTTCTGTATCTTGGCATGAGTTCTACTAACAGTAAAACTATCCATAGAGCTGCCATTAGCCGACATCAACTACACAGCATTTGTTTTGATTTATATTGTCTATTTAAAATAAACAATTCTGTAGCAAATCAAAGATCTGTAATTTTCTGTAGTATTCCCTTCACCCAGCTTAGTTTGTGTGGAATCCACTTGCAACACCTACATATTAAAATCATAAATAACTCCAATGTGAGCAAAAATATGCAAGTAGCAAAAAAATGAAATTGCTTAGAAGGTTAATGTCTGAACACAGGATGCTATTCAGTAAAAGTAATATTATTGTATTATTGCTGATAAAGGATGGCATGGGGCAAATCAGTTAAATCACCAATATACATATTAATTTAGTACTTTGGCAGATGCCGCAGAAACTAAAAACTGTGCGACTTAAATTGTTTTATTGCAAGGGCTCAACAGTGGCAGTTTGGCAGTGCTGGGACTTGAGCCATGAACCTTTTGGTCAGTAGTGCATTACTTTAAAACTGTGCCCATGTATTGTAAATCATTTGGTAATGTGTGATAATAAAAAGGATAGTCTACCTGTGGATTCTGATGTGTGTCTGCAGTGTGCTCTTCGCTGTAAAACACTTCCCACAAATCTCACACGTGAAAGGCTTCTCACCTGCAACAGCAAGTAAATGATGCCCGAATGAACTGTGTATGTAAAGACTGACTTTTGAAATAATTAACTTCAATTTAAGACATCATGCGTTTCACTACACATTTGAACTGTACTCTTAATGCTACCTGTGTGTGTTCGCAGATGCTTCTTGAGTTGTGCGGCGTCCATAAACTTGTGATAGCAGAGAGCGCATTCAGGTAATGCTTTCCCTGTATGAATGCGGTAATGACTTTTTAATTGTCTCTTCTGACTGAAGGTTTTCCCGCACTGGTCACAGCTGAAAGATTTATTCTCTGAAAGAAAAATGAATCCAATTTCACAACACAGACACACTAAACACTGAAAAAACATAGTCTACACCGTTTCTGTACCTGCATGCAGGTTCATGTGTTCCTGCAGTGTGTGCTTTGTTGAGAGAGCTTTGGAGCAAATTGTGCAGACAAAGGGCTTCTCGCCAGTGTGCATGCGCTTGTGAACCAAAAGTGTGTGTTTCTGTGTGAAGGAGTTCCCACAAACTTCACATCGAAAGGGTTTTTCCCCTGCAATAGAGCAAAACATTTACAGTGATTATGGAGTATCATATAATATACATGTACATCACTGGTTATTAACCTGTGGCCTTTTAGGTGAATTAAAGCAGGAGAATCACCAAACTGTGTTCAACTCTGGCCATCCAGGACTGGAGATCTTCTGTCTTTGCTACACCATATCATTACTATAATTTTCTTAATACCCAAAATAGAAACACTTGGGACAATATGGAAAGTGAAAATCAAAAATAAAGTGTTTCTTACATTTACTTTGACATTATTGCAGATAGCATGAATCCAGCATATTTCATGTTTTGTCTGGTCAGCTTCATTTCATTTGCTAATAAACATCCATTCCTGCATTTCAGGCCTGCAACACATTCCAAAAGAGTTGGCATCAAGTAAAGCATTTACCACTTTGTAATGTTGTCATTCCCCTCACACAACACATAAAACCGTTCTGGCACTGGGGATACCAAGTGATGAAGTGTTTCATGTGTTATTTTTACCTATTCTTCCTGCAAAAACATCTTAAGGTGTGGAACAGTACAGGGTCGTCATTTTTTTTTGTTTCAAAATTCTCCACACATTCTCTATTGGGCACAGGTCATGACTGCAGGGAGGCCAATCCAGTACCTGTACCTTGTTCTTCCTCAGCCATGCCTTTGTAATGTGTGCAGCATGTGGTTTTGGATTGACTTGTAGAAAATTGCATGAACGTCCCTGGAAAAGATGTCATCTGAAGACAGCAAATGTTGCTCTAAAATGTCAATGTACTTTTCTGCATTAATGCTGCCATCACAAAAGTGTAAATTACCTTGGTACTGACACAACCCCATACCATGACAGAACCTGGCTGATTAAAAAAAAAGTCTGGTTGCTGATAAAAGTCTGATGCTCCTTTTCGTCTTTGGTTTGCTGCACAGGGTGTCCATTTCTTACAATACAGATCTGGAATACTGATTGGTCTGACCGCAATGCCTCCGACCCCAGAGAAGTCAAAGCTACTTCTAGACATGGTTAACATAAGGCTTCTTTTTTGCATAGTAAGCTTTTAAGTTCCGTCAGTGAATGTAACTCCATATTGTAGTGCTTTACAAAGTTTTCCAAAGTAATCCCTTGACCATATCAGCTCTTGATGAATGACGGTTCTTGATGCAGTGCCATCTGAGGGATCAGAAATGACAGATCTTCAGTTTAGGCATAAACCCTTGCAATTCATGCACTGAAATTAATCCAGAGTCCTTGAACGGTTTAATGTTATTATGCACTGGAGAGGGAGAAATATGCAAATCAATTCCAATCTTTCTTTGAGGAGAACTTTTTAAATATTGTAATAATTTTCTCACGCATTTATTGACAAACTGGAGTACAAACTCCTCTGCCCATATTTGCTCCTCAAAGACTCAGCCTTTCCCGAATTCTGCTTTTGTACCAAATCATGTTTATCAAATCAAGTTGACCTCACCGGTTTAAATCACATCATTATTTAGTTATGTTTTTTTTTAACTTCATTTCTGGTTTTAAATTCCCCCCAACCCAACTTTTTTGTAATGTGTTGCAGGCCTGAAATGCAGGAATGGATGTTTATTAACACATGGAATGAAGTTGGCAAAACAATACATGAACTATCTTGAGTTCATATTGTCTGCAATTAAATAAAAATCTAAGTAAATATAAGAAACACTGCGTCTCAATGTAAGAGACACTCCGTACAATCCCTATTGTGAATTGTGGATGTATTTTTTTGCTTTGTTTTTTTAAACCACTATTGCTACCCAGTTGACATGGTATCATATGGTGATGGTACCTCTAAGCTCTATCTTCACCTGTATGAGTTCGCTGATGAACCTTTAAAAAGAGATGGTTTTTAAAAACTTTGCCACAGTCATCACAGCGTGGCTCTGTGGCTGGATATTTCCTCTTTCTGCCCCTCTTCAGCTCTCTTCCTTCACTAATCTCATCTCCCAGCCTGTAGCTATTAAGTTTCACTGGCTGCCTTATTTTGCGTTTGCTATGCCGAGGTCTCTCCTCTCTTGGGTCATAGTCAGAGTCCTCAGAGTCTCTGTGAAAGGGGATCGAGTGACATGGAGGTTCTGTGGTCTCTGGAGGATCCGTGGATGAATCCACGGTCCTTTTTACAGGTTCAGAAGGCAGTTCATTCTCTTTTAGACTGGAGTCCTGATGTGGTACTCCTAAGCCAGGTCCTATTAATGTGTTTGTGTTTTTTCTTGGCCGTCCTCTTTTGCGTTTGGAAGGGGTACCAGCTATGTTAGTGTCACCATCACCTCCATCTGAGAAGACACTCAGTGCTGTAGATGAACTGCTTGTGGGAAGGTCTGTGTGGGCTTTGAGTAAGTCACTTAGCTCTAGTGAACGGGCTACATCAAGCAGTTGCTTAGTGCTGCTCTCCTCCACCGACACCCTCGAACTGTAGATGAACTCCAGTACAGATGCAAAGGTCTTTGCGGTCATACCATCCAGCCTGTAGACACTCTGGCTGTCTTGCTCTTCAGCAGTGAACATTAAGGAGAAATAGTCACTGCTTGCAGCTAGCAAAGCCTTATGTGCCCTGAAGTGTACATCTTCTACTACAAGAGTTATGTCACAGAGAATTTCTCTTTTTCTCATTGTGTCAAGTTTCTGGAGAATTGCGTCTCTGTGGCTTTTTGAATGGAAGTTCAGGAAGTTGGGTGCTTGAGTTGGCTCACACATTCTGATTTCTGGCAACAGACCTACAATTTCAAAACAGAGAGAACAAAAACAGACATTGAAACAACTAAAATCAGTGAGTTGCCAGTTTGTTAAGTACTGCTACTGCCACTACTGACACATTCCATCAGTGGAAAAGAGGCCACCATTGGAGCACCATTGATCAGATGAGTTAGTGCTGACAAGGGTATCAGGCACAGCTGGGTTACTGGTTACTCTTTTTTTCACGTTTCAGCCTTACATTTATGTGGTCAGTGTCGTAGGGGTTTGGGTCTTATCACTGGAGAATACAGAGCACATGCCCTGAATGGGACACCAGTCCATTGTAGGGCTGGGTATGGATCCCAGTTGCAGCACCAGGGGATGCTCATCTGATCCCAGCAGACTGTCAATCACGTCTGCATGCAACACCTGACCTGGCTGAAATGTGCCTTTGGGCTAGCATTGAAGATCACCTTGCTGTGGTTTCTATATACATCAGTGTAACCAAATATATATAATCCACAGCATATCAGTCAGGAACTGACTACTGACAAAGTGGTAAGTCATTAACCTGTATTGGGAATGTGAAAATATGAGCTGTTGTCTCTGTGTGCCTAAAAGCTATATGAATCTGTTTTCGTGTAATAAGTGGGTAGCGCCACCTATAATTTATGGAGAGCAACAGATAGATAGATGCACAATAAGTGCATGATACAATCACAGTAGTTGTATATTACAAACAGGCATTGAGGGAAGGTACAATGTGTCGACATTAACTTGAAACTATGATGAACACATGAAGAAAACAAAACAGCACTCAGTTACCCATGCAGTGGGTCAAAATTAATATTTTGTTTTTCATTTTTAGACACACTTTAGTTTGTAGTTTGCATAGTGCATTTTTCACCGAAGTCCTTGCACAAAGCTTTTAGCACTTTTCTATTTTTAGCAGTCTGCTGCAGCTCTCATCTGCCTGCGCATAAATGAGCCGTATCCCAAATGGCATACTAACGTTTCTATAGTGTGCCAAATGAGTACGACATCTATGGAGTCGTTCATGTTTTCACACACTAGGTAGTACCATAGTGTGCCGTTTGAGACGCACCCATGGAACGTAAGCTAGCGCAAGCGTGTTAAACGACCATCAAATTGCTTCTGCTCGCCTTTTAGCATTTTATTATAAAAGATAAGAGAGCAGTGCGATAGTTTAACCAAAACGTTTCCAGTTGTTATTCATTTCTTTGTACACGCTTTAAGACACTATTATTCCATTGACCAAAAATATTAAGCTTCCAGGACCTTACCTTACAAAGCCCGCCTCAATAGACAAAATATCGCGAGATTTGGATGACGGTTGCCCTCCAATGGTGAAGTCAGAAAAATGTTATGCTCACATGACATGCTCACATTAACAAGAGTTAAAAAGCGGAACGATCGCAATGGTTAGGCTGTTTAAATCAGTGTTTCTCAATCCTGATCCTGTTTGTTAATAAGCTGAGTAGATGGATCAGGTGTGTTGGGAGCAGGAAAACACTAAAACATGCAGAGCGGTGGGGCGCCAGGACCAGGATTGAGAAACACTGGTTTAAATAATAGATGGTTGAAATACAGTACTATGAACAGTGGTGTAGTCTAATCAGATGTACTAGGCAGAAATGGCAGGTGTACGCAAGTTGCCTGCTAATCCGATAAAAAATACTCAAGTAAAAGTTGAAGTATGGTTTATAAATTTTACTGAAGAATAAGTATAAAAGTACATGCTACTAAAGCATTTCTTTAAAAATCTAAAACCTAACTAAAGTTTTGAAACATAGTGTCTTTTATTGAGGGCAAGAGGTACATATCGATGACTCTCAGGATACATTATGGTTTTTACATGATTCATCATTATCATCATTAGCTATCCACAGTAAAAACGCATTTTCCAAATTACCCAAACCATTTTCGTAAATAACTGAACAAGCCACTATTCAGTAACGCATCATATTTAACCCAAACAATATGTTATCATCAACCCATTGAAACACTGTCACTGCATTTTAGTCAAATTCAGCTGTGGAGAGCAAGCCTTTCTGCAACATTGTCCTGTACTCCAAATCATTATTGGACTATAACGTGAAGCTACTCACCAGCTCCAGCACTTGAAATGGTTCTAACACCATGACACCTCTTCCTCCATGCTAAAGGGTGGTAGAGATGCAGACAGTTCTTACCAGCATCTCTGCAGCATCACCATACAACTGGAATCATGAGTCATCACTCCACACAACTTTGCTGTACCACTTTAAATCAACCAGTCCATTTTCTACTAAAACCTTTAGACTATTTTGATATTTTCACCACTGACTTTTTAACACAGCTTCTAGACACACAACCTCCATGAGACAGGTAATCATTTTCTTTTCAGTTTGGGCCATGGACGTTCTCCCTTTTTGCCTGGGTGTTTATGTAAGAAAATCTTACAGAGAACTTTCTTGTTTAATAAATTAACATATTTAGTACGCTAGTTGATATTTTTTTCCATTAAAAACTTGATTACTTTGTAGTATGTACTTGTAGCTCAGAGATTGTTTACCCTCCCAAATGTAACTACCAAGTTATACTAAAGGTCTGTGATCATTTCTCCAAAATGATGGAGAAAGCTTACCAGTTGTTGCAAAAGGGTGATTCTGCCAAATGTTTATTTGATTTAGACTCTATTATCATAGATTGTCATGGTTCTGATGGGATTGTTCATCACTACTGCCTAACAGTAGGGGAGAGTGGGGACAGTTGCAACACATTTAGCATTTCCTTCAGTTTCTCAGAGACTGTTTGTATTGGAAAGAAAAAAAGTTTAACGCAGTAAAACCACATCTGTCAGCTACCCACCCACATTGCTGTAACACGTTGAAATATGATAATATAGTTACAATTTACGCTTGAACAGAAATAGTCAAATGTCGCAACTTGCCACATAACAGGAGACATTTGCAACATTCATTAAAAAGTAATAAAATCATTCTTTTTTAATATCATTTTGCCTTTACATTATTTTATTTGTGCACAGACAGGGTCTTCACTAAATTTGTATGGTGTTGCAACTGTCCCTATACTGACAGCCATGATAGCTTGACACAGTAACTTTGACATATGCAAGCTATGCCCGTTAGAAGCTAAGAACACACATGCTCTGAAAAAATGCTCTAAAATGCTCTGACTTCTTGCTTCAGGCAAACAGTTTTGACTGTATGACAAAAAACTCTGATCATTTAAAAAAATACTTTTTCATCATGAAAAGTAGTTTTTGCAAAAAGAACAGTCATATGTGGTTGTTTTCCTTCAGGAATGACGAGGGACTAATTGAGCATGTGCAGTATGAATATCAGCACTGTAGGTCGTTCCTAAGTGTTAAAATAAGCCATGTTGCAGCCACAGACATGTAGACCTAGAAGCCGCGTTGGCTGCTTTGGCTCGTTGCTGCGATACGTCAATGCATTCGCCATATTGGTCCAGGCAAGACTCGATTGTAAAGAAATACAAGTGAAGGGAGAAGTTTAATTTGGTTAAAATGCACTATAACGTAATTATTTCTCAACTATGAAGTGAATACTATATTATACAGCTATTATATTACTATTTATACTATGTATGGTATGTACTATTGGTATAATTGTTTTACAATATTAATATGTATTAGACTAGAATCAGGCTTTTTTTCTAATACAATATTTGGAGAATTATGAGAATTTGCCTAGACCAATACGGCGACGATGTTGACACATGATCCAGCGGCCAACGCGGCGTCTAGATATATTTATGATTGATGATTGGAAATGTCATTTGTTGCAAACCCCGCTAACCCCAAAAATGACTCAGTAGTGCGCATGCTCCGAACGATGTTGATTCATCAGTTTCGATTTGAGTGATTCTCGAAATTCTCAAGGCTGTTTCTACAGATACTGTAACAGGTAATATTCCCATGTTCTGATATTACCCTGCACTGTCTGTTGTGTAGTTTGATGACAGAGATATGCAGAGTGCACAAACGGATATTTTGTGCACCTGTTGTTTATATTTAAACTGTACTGTTCGAAAAATTTGACTTATTTGACAGCTTCGTATTCTGCGTTTTCGTTGTAATGTCCGACTGGCAGATAGCGCTACCTTATTTTCACCGTTTTGTCACAACGTGTCGGGTTTTAACACGACATGATTGAAGTTGCCTTCTTATTTGCGTTTTCCGGTCCACCTAAAGTGACTGCCGTTATATTATGGCGCCTGTAGATGGAAATTCAGCCTCGTCTGAACTTTGGACAACAAAGGGACTGTGGTAGCCTAGTGGTTAAGCTACTGGACTATGGACCAGAAGGTCCAGGGTTCAAATCGCACCTCTGCCTGGCTGTCACTGTTGGCTCCTTGAGCAAGACCCTTAACTCACTATTGCTTGGATTGTAAGATTGTACGTCGCTCTGGATAAGGGCGTCTGCTAAATGCTGTAAATGTAAACAAGACTATTAGCAGATAATTGTCCTTTTGGATGAGCATAGTGCTGGGAGGTATGACCAAAAATTTCTTTCACGGTATTTTTAAAGATTTTTGGCGGTTTCACGGTATATATTTTTGGCGCGGGGAGGCTTTTATGTAGGCTTGTAGCTTACTCTACTGTTGTCAGGAGTAAATGCAATATAATACATACTATATGCATTATATTCTTTATAATTCTTTTCCTCACATATATGGAGTTGATCCTTCATGACTTATTTTCGCCATGTATGTAATTCAAACAGCACGCTTTGAAGAACTTTGATGTCGAAGACATGGTTTTGTTAAAAAAACCACTCAAAACACAACTGAAACCTATAACGCAAATAAACCCTTAAACATGGCTTTTAAACAAACCCTTGAGTGGCCGAACCTTTAGACACCATGAACTGAATTATGAATTATAGTTAATAATAGCGCTGTGCTGTTCATATGTGGTCCTTCTCTCAGTCAGTGTCTCCATTGAGTCGAGCTGGCTTTATTGTTCAGTTTAAACTGGTGTTTAGCATCCCCAGGAATCTCCTTCTTTACCAGCAGACTCTGGCATAGACACTGGGCACAATGATGGTAATTAGAGAAGTGCATTTTCTGAAGAAAATGCAAGTATGATTGCAGCACTGACCAGATGGTCCAGGTTTTAGGTCCCAGTATTGCCAAGCTGCCACTATTGTGTCCTTGATCAAGACTTTTAACCTACAGTTGCTTTGAAAGTACCTAGATAAGATCAGTTGTAAATTGCTCTGGATAAGGGCATCTCCTCTAATGCAGCGTAGGCTGAATGTATATATCAGTGTTTCTTAATCCTGGTTCTGGCACCCCACCGCTCTGCATGTTTTAGTGTTTTCCTGCTCCCAACACACCTGATCCAACTACTCAGCTCATTAACAATCCCGTTATTGAGTTCAAGTGGGTGTGTTTAAACAGGAGATGCACTGAATTGTGCAGAGCGGTGGGGCTCCAGGATCAGGATTGAGAAACACCGGTATATATGAACATAAGGAAGGCACATTTGACCTGCCTAGGACAGTTCTATGACAGATTGGCAAAGGACAATCTAGAGCTACACTCTGACAATGTTTTGCAGGTGTAGTTGCGGGAAAAGCTTGAGAGTCAAGTAGTTGAAATCTGGTGTAAACTCAATTTTGACTTTAACTACCCATATTTGTACCAGATTTGGATTTCTAGACATGTGACATCAAGGTTGTATCTGGATAGGGATAATCCTCATAAAAATGTGTGTAAGTGCACTTAATATGCATGTATATCCAATTTATTTCTGATTGTTCAAATCACTTCATGAGGAGGTATGTGACGACAGTACTGATAGTATAAGATAGTATTGGTACTGTGGTAGCCTAGTGGGTAAGGTACTGGAATATGGACCAGAAAGTCCAGGGTTCAAATCCCACCTCTGCCAAGCTGACACTGTTGGCTCCTTGAGCAAGGCCCTTAACCCACAATTGCTTGGATTGTAAGACTGTATCAATTGTAAGTCGCTCTGGATAAGGGCGTCTGCTAAATGCTGTAAATGTAATGTAAAATATTGATACCAATGTTGGTAATGGTGTGGAATCGACACTTCAGTTTCTGTCCTCTGTGTTCGGTAAGTTGCTTCCGTTTCATCAGAAAGTAGACGTCTGTGTGAACCCAGGTCTTTTCACAAAAACTCAAAGCTGTATATTCAAACTATTCTCTGTTCTTCAAACAGAAATGCTGCAAAACTATTGGCATCTGTAAATCATTTGAATTTTTTTAACTACGTCCCCTTGCTAACATCTTATGTTTGTCATTATATTATTTTATATGTCTTTAAATAATACTAACAATAATGGAGGACATGCATAACTTGTGAATGCAAGAAATCTAGAAATTCAGACAGATACAACTGTCCAAAATAAACCGCTAAATGGGCATCTCCCACCAGTCTTTGCTTCCTCTTAGTTTAAGGAAATGAAAGAGATCATGTAAAATTTTTACGTTTGATTAAGCAAGCACGTTCTGCAAATAAAAACTGTAAAAGCCATATCAAGCAGGTGGTCCAGTGTTGTGAACTGATTTACATACTATGTGGGTTAAAGCAATACGATTTCAGCCTTATCCAGATACATTCCAGGTTAAAGAGGCATGGAAAGAGCAAGATCAGCTAGATCGGATTTGATGTGAGTTTTATGTCATTAGACTCTCAACGCTTATCGACAGAAAACAACAACAATTTTGTGGATCACCTTTAGCATGACATAACAGCTCATCCTGGAGCAATGAAGAATATGACACAGCAAGTCATATGTGTTTGCATCCATTCAGTCAAAATTTAACAAATTTACAGAAATTGAGCAATATATTAAGATAATCGTAATCAGTGCTTGAACACACTTTTGCACGGCCTCTGTAACAAGCATTCCTTCAGTAATATTTATACCTGGTTAAAGCTAGAACTAACAACCCTCACACTCAGCCTCACATTTACATGACATTTACTTTTAATAATTTAGCAGACGTGCTTATCCAGACAGTTACAACTGATAGAATTCTACAGTCCAAGCAATTGTGGGTTAAGCTTCCTGTGGTTTCGCGATTAAAGACCCAACCTTCTCAGCTTGGAAGAAGTGAGATTTTTGATCCATAGTCCAGTACTTTAACCACTAGGTTACCTGAGAAGGGACACCTTAGAGACACCAGTTGACAAAAGGCAGTTGTCTTTGGAATGTGGCTGGAAACTAGAGTACTGGAGGAAAACACAAGGAGACACAGGGTGACCATGAAAACTCAGTCGAACCATTCTTAGTTGTGGAATTTAAGAAAGATATCTGATTTGACCTGCAGTCTGAACACAATGTCAGCTTGTCCTCAAAGAATCCAACTTTGTGCGGTTTAGCTGGAAGTTAATTTTTTAAAATTTCGTAGGATTATTAAAGTCTGCTTCAAAATTTGCTTCACTCTAATTTATATTATGTGATATTTACAGACATAAGGCTTAATTACACTATCCAGACTATTCATATGAACATATATAACATTAGTGAATAAATGCATAATGCTTTATATATGTACATACTGTAAATGTACAGATGCAAAATAGTATGCAATGCAAAACAGTAAGGAGGCATGGTGCAACCATAAATGGTGGAATTGTCAAAAGTTCAGTTATCAGTTCTGCAACAATGCAAAGGTTATAAAATTGTGCTGTGATAGTAAAATTGGAAATGCACATGGTTAGTACAAGGTGTAGGTTGGACATAGTACAGTGAAACTTACAGTGCAGTGTAGAAACATGCTTAGCGATTGGCTGTTGCACAATTTGAGTTGCACAATTTGATTGCCACAGGGAGAAAGGGCCTTTATTAACAGAATGAAATCTGTGATCTTTGTACTTCATAGCAAACAGTTTCAATTACAAATTAACTTATATAGCAATATGCTGTATAAAGACCAAAGTAGCAGCCAGAACAAAACCTAGGTAGTCAGATCCAGAAAGATTAGCGGTTGGTGTACCATAGCTCGTATATTTACTTAAACACTTGATTTGTTGCTCCAGCGAAGATTCAGCATGAATTCAGTGAAAGTGGCAGTAATCGGAGCAGGTGTGGTTGGCATGTCTACAGCAGTGTGTATAGCTGAGACTTTGCCGTATTGCTCTGTCACTGTACTGGCTGAGAAGTTCTCTCCAAACACCACCAGTGATGTAGCTGCTGGGATCCTTCTGCCCGATTTGATTCCAGGTAGGAATTGTTGATATCAAGACACTGCCATAATGGTGGGGTTCCCAAAGTACTGCTTAATGATAAACTGTAAATACTGACACTGAACTTCCTCCAGAGGTTGATCTGGAACGTCAGCGCCGTTGGTTTAAAGACACATTTGATCATCTGCTGACTATTATTGAATCACCACAGGCGTCAGAAGCAGGAGTTCTCCAGAGTTCAGGGTATTTGTATGACCTCTAATGCAAATACATCACAGAAAAGACAGATATAAAATGCAAGCAAAGATTATTGATACAATTTTCATTTTCACAATTGCTGACAGTTGCTGTTCTCATTTAGGTATCAGGTATTCAAAGAGGTCCCCATTAACAAAACACCCTACTGGTCCGATTGTGTGTTTGATTTGCGCACGATGACAGATATGGAGATGAAGAGATTCCCCAACCACAAGTTTGGCCAAGCTGTAACCACTATAAAGTGTGAAAGCCTTACGTACCTGCCATGGCTCGAGAAAAGGTAAAAATTTCCTTCTCATATGTATTTTATTAAAGGTATTCACTGTACTCTTTGACTGTGGTAGCCTAGCAGTTAAGGTACTGGACTATGGATCAGAAGGTCTAGTGTTCAAATCTCATATCTGCCAAGCTGCTACTGCTGGGTTTTTGGGCAAGACACTTAACCCTCTATTGCTTGGATTTTAACAGTTATAATGGCTAAGGTGGTATCAGTTTAAGTCACTCTGGATAAGGGCATCTTTTAAATACCTAGATATAGACTAGGGGCACTGTAGGGCAAAATTGGTCCATGAAAATGTGTTTTTCTGTTTTTCTATTTAATGTGGATATAATATAATAACAATGTGGTTTCATAGAGATTGGCCATGCAGAGTAACAATTAGAGAGAAATATAAAACAATGAATTGGAAATGATCTGCATAATAGGCTGGATAAACAAATATCCAAGAATGCATCTTCGTTTCATATCTTTTTTGACATGAACGCATTAAAGAAGTTTGAAATTCCTTGAGGAAGCATGTTTTTTTGACATGTATGTGTTACCATATTTGTATATTTGAAGACTATCCTGGTTCCTTTAGAAGAGGAGAGCAAATATAATTGTACAAAGCAGCACACCATGCAATTCTACAGTTCATGATGGGACCTTATGCTACCTGTTCTGGTAGTGCTACCATTGCTCTGTTTGCTCCTTGTATTTGAGTAAGCATCAAGTTGACTAATTATGAAGTATGAAAATCTTATTGATAGTTCTCTCTAAAGGTTTAGAAGGGCTGGTGGCGAGCTCAAACTGGAGAAGGTGACAGACCTTCAGCAACTTGCCCATTGCTATGATGTCATTGTGAACTGCTCAGGCCTTGGCTCCCGTTCCTTGGTGGGGGATGAAGAGGTGTATCCAGTACGTGGCCAGATTTTCAAGGTTAAAGCTCCCTGGCTGAAGAATTTTGTAAGAGATGCTGAAGGAAATGCCTATATTTACCCTGGCATTGACTATGTCACTGTAGGGGGCACACGACAGATGAACAACTGGAGTCTGGAGGTGAATAAAGAGGAACAGTAAGGGTATCATGGAGCGCTGTTGTGGGCTCGTACCTGCCCTGAGAAACGCTCAGGTGTTGGAAGAGTGTGTGGGACTGAGGCCTGGTAGAAAGGTTCTGCGGGTGGAGAGAGAGTGGCTGCAGGTTCAGAAGCGCCAGGTGCTGCTGGTGCACAACTATGGCCATGGTGCTTGGGGCATCTCTCTGGCCTGGGGCACTGCCCTAGAGGCACTGGACTTGGTGAGGCAAAGCCTTCAAGAAAACCCACTTCGTGCCAGACTGTGAATGCAAATCTCCATGCAAGTTCTGTGTGACTAATGCCTCTGCTGTTAAATCCAGAGTGACTAATAACTTTTCCGTTAAATCCGGAGGAACTAGTGTGTCTAATGTTTAATCCAGAAAGATGTTTACTGTTAAATTCAGAGTAACTATTGGGTCTAAAGTTAAATCCAGTGAATGTAATGCATCTGGTGTTAAATCAAGAGTGACTAGTGCATCTACCATTATGTCTGGAGTGACTACTGTCACTACTGTTAAATCGAGAGTGACTAATGCATCTACTAGTCAATACAGAATGACTACTGTGTCTAATGCTAAATCCAGAGCATCTAATGGGTCAACTTTTTAATGCAGAATGACTATCTCATCTACTTGTTAAATCCAGAGCAACTAATTTATCTAGTATTAAATCCAGAATGATTAATGCCTCTACCATTAAGTCTGGATCAACTGTAATGTCCAGAGTAGTTAATGCATCTGCTGTTAACTTATCAGGACTGTAAAATCTAACAAAGCTTTATGTAAAGTAAGTGCAGCAAACAGGAAGAGGATAAACAGATGTTCATTCCAACCCAAATATATGAAAACATGGAGTATTATTACTTACTCTTATTTGGGAAACGGTCACTTTGAATCATGCTATGAACACCAGGACAGTTTTTAAATGCATTTGGCCTTTACAGAAAGTCTTCAGTTTATTTTCCCTGTAATCAAGGTCAGTCTGTCTGTATTGTTGAGCTGTTGTAAAGCAGGTATAGATCTAACATGGCAAATCCTCTAAGGCACCAGCACGATATTAAGCTTCAGCAGTGTACAGTGTTGTACATTGTGTAGTCTCCAAACCTGTTGTGCAAGACTACTGAGCATGATCAGCAGTTACAGAAATAGTCAAACCAGACACCAGCAATCATGTCCTGGTCATAATTACAGCGACCACTGTTACCACTGTTTCTGCACAATATGCTTAACTGTCTGTTGTCTGTACAGTTAAAGGAATGAATGCAAGTTCATGTGCATCTCACTCTGGTCCTCCATGAATTAAAATACAATATATGAAAATATCTATTGTGATTTAAAAATTGTTGAAAGCACTTGCACTGAGAATAAAAGTTTTAGAAAAGAGAGACATGAGATGTTGTCTTACCGGAGCTGTTCTTGTTTTGTTTTACCCATTTCCACCACTGAAGCAATACAGTAAAAAGGAATTTGGATTACTTCTCATTGCTGTAAGTTTGTGGTATATTTACATGAGATCAGGTGGAAACTGAGGCACTTCCATGATAACTGTGCTACACGGTCATTACATTTATAAATGTTATAAAATTTGATAATAATAGGTTTAAAGTTTAATATGGGTGACTGAATAATTAAGTGTTCCATAAAATTGTTTCAAATAAGCTTTTATTGACTGATTCCACAACCCTTACAACTATAAACAATGTTTAATAACTTGCCCCACTCACTTGCCTGGTAACAAAAATATGATATAGAAGACTCAGGGTTTGGTGCACTTGGGATAGCTTTCCAAAATGTAAGTGTTAATGACCTGTGAGCAATTGCTTTAAAACTACATTTACAAACTCTACAGTTTCATAAAAATTTCATTAAGATCATTAAAAAGTAAACAAAATATTTATCTGTGTCTTTGTTGATCATTAATCTCTGTGAATCAGATTATCAAAATTTCACTGCAGTATCGCGCTGTTTGTTCATTAAACTCACTCTCCCTTCAATGCAATGGACAGGGTAACCTGTGTGTACAATCTCCTTTGAACTTAAGCCACAGACTTAATAGACATTTGCTGAAGCCTGTGCATCTCTTTATGTGTATTGCACATTCCTGTTAACGGTTAATGCTACCTGTTCCGGTAGTGCTACCATTGCTCTGTTTGGCCCTTGTGTGTGAGTAAGCATCAAGTTGACTAATCATGAAGTGTGGAAATCTAATTGATAGTTCTCTCTAAAGGTTTAGAAGGGCTGGTGGCGAGCTCAAACTGGAGAAGGTGACAGACCTTCAACAACTTGCCCATTGCTATGATGTCATTGTGAACTGCTCAGGCCTTGGATCCCATTCTTTGGTGGGGGATGAAGAGGTGTTTCCAGTACGTGGCCAAATAATCAAAGTTACTGCTCCCTGGCTGAAGTATTTCGTGAAAGACATTGGTGGAAATGCATACATTTACCCTGGCATTGACAATGTCACTCTAGGGGGCACACGACAGATGAACAACTGGGGTCTGAAGGTGAATAAAGAGGACAGTAAGGGTATCATGGAGCGCTGTTGTGGGCTCGTACCTGCCCTGAGAAACGCTCAGGTGTTGGAAGAGTGTGTGGGACTGAGGCCTGGTAGAAAGGTTCTGCGGGTGGAGAGAGAGTGGCTGCAGGTTCAGAAGCGCCAGGTGCTGCTGGTGCACAACTATGGCCATGGTGCTTGGGGCATCTCTCTGGCCTGGGGTACTGCCCTAGAGGCACTGGACTTGGTGAGGCAAAGCCTTCAAGAAAACCCACTTCGTGCCAGACTGTGAATGCAAATCTCCATGCAAGTCACAAGTGACTAATGCCTCTGCTGTTAAATCCAAAGCGATTACTGACTTTACTGTTAAATCCAGAATGGGATTTAATGTACTGTTATAGAGTGTCCTTGTGTCTACTGTTACATCCAGAGCAGCTAACAAATTTACTGTTACATTGTTTGTTTTGTTTAAATCGTCTGTCTTCAGCATCAAATTCAACAACAGACAAGGTTACATCAACAAAGTGATATTGTACGTATATATGTATACACACACACACCCACTCAAATTGGTTGGGCCAATTCCAGCGTAATCAATACTGACCTGAACCTAAAGCATGTCTTTGGACTGTGGGACAAACCGGAGTATCTGGAGTAAACCCACACAGACATGGTGAGGTCATGTGGATTCCAAGTAATGTGTCAACTTTTAAATCCAGAATGTCTAGTGCATGTCCTGTCAAATCCAGAGTGACTAATTTCTTTATGATCGAGGTCAGTATTTTGAACTGTAAAACAGCATTTTATCTTTGGAAATGCTCGTCTCATAACTAGGGTTGGTTTTCAACATGATAAAAAAACAAACAAAAAAAACATGGAGTCGCATGATTTTCAGTTGAATATTAGTAACATGATCACTAACCCTTTTGTTTTAAAGATTTTTCTCAGTTAATTCGAAGGCCATCCAGAAGGCCATAATTTCCCATAAGGAATAGTGTAAATTTAATATATCCGTTCCAAACCCCCCGAAAATCCACACTGTATTAGGCATTGCATGCATTAATGGCGTTGTATTATACAGGTGCTCCCTGAATTATGAACGGGATACATTCCAACAAATCCATCATAAGTATGTATCATGAACCGATGAGTTTAATATAGTCCATAATGTTTCATAGCTGAGCTGACGTTAGTGTTTAAAACACTGATAAACAGCAGATATCTTCACTGAGAAAGAGCTATTGTAAGACTGAATCACTGTGTACCGAATCGTGAATTGTGAGTCATGAATCAAGTTTAAGCTGGAAAGAGTCATGTGGCTCGACTTGCAAATGACGAGAACCACGACATTTTTCTTGTCAAAATGCCCCGAGAACCGAACTCTGAGTTGTGAGGTGGTCGAGAACTGAGGCACCACTGTTCTTGGTTCGGATGCTGTTGTTGAATCTTTATCCACTGTTTCTGCACAATATATAACTGTCAACTGTCTGTTGTCTGTACAGTTAAAAGAATTAATGTAATTTCTGTAATGCATCTCACTTAATGATTATGAATTAAAAATTGTTGAAACCACTGACAATAAAAGTTTTAGAAATGAGACATGAGATATTGTCTTACCAAAGCTGTCCTTGTTTTGTTTTACCCATTTCCACCACTGAAGCAATACAGTGAAAAGTCATTCGGTTTACTTCTTATTGCTGTAAGGTTTGTGAAGTCAAGTTCATGAAGAAAGGAGTAGCAGTGCAAAATATTAAAACTCAACTATATACAATAATTGTTGTATGTTGTTGTAGAGCTTACATACTCTGAATAGTCTGTGTGTTTTAGAATATTAGAGCAGTTTATTAAAAGAACATACATGACACCGACCTTCAAATCATTGTGTTTTAACTGGAGTTTTTAGGTTTTCCCAGACAAAAAAAATGAGATTAACAATTTACATGGCGGTGGTATCATTGTGGTTTGGGTCTGTTTTGTTGCATCTGGACAAGAACAATTTGTCAGCATTGATGGTACAATGAATTCTGAATTATACTAGCAAAACTCAGATGGCCAATATCAAGACATTTGTCCATGAAATTAATCTAAAGTGCACATGGGTCATACAGCAAGTCATTCTAACAAAGAAAGGATAAACAAGAATAATGTTTTGGAATGGCCAAGTCAAAGTAATAACCTAAACCAACAGAAATGTTGTGGAACTACCTGAAGCAAGCAGTTCATGTGAGGAAATCTAAAATCACCAGAGTTGAAGCTGTTCTGTAGAGAGGAATATAGGAAAGGTTTCACATACTTTTTAATCCGCTTCTAACATAAATAAACACCAAATATAATAACTGTCTCATTTGTTTACTTTGGCTCTGTTGTAGAATCTGCTTTTAGGACTTGTGTGAAAATCTGATGATGATGTATGCCATTTGTGCAGAAATATAAAAGTTCTAAAGAGGTCATGAAATTTCAAGCACCACTGTATACAGTATGCACACTTTTGCCATACTCTTTTCCATACCTGCTTGATAAAATTCAAGTTTTTTGCAGCACAGGATGCAAGCATCCAACAAGTTATTTTTCATGAATAAAAAGGTCACATGATCCAGGGACTAATTCTTGAATATATTCTGTATTACAACAAAATAATGAGTTTGACATTTCTGAGAAAATATAAAAGGTTTTGCCAAACTTACAGGCACCAAGACAGACAATGCACTTTTCACAAACAGTCATTTTGTTTTGCAGAAATGAATAGGGCACTCAGGTGGTGCAGTGGTCTAACATTCTGGGAATATTTGTCAAGGACATCAAAAGACTATGCCTCTGCTTTTCAGAAGGAGTGCAGGACCTAGTAATGCAGTGGAACTTACACCCAGTCCTGTGAGTAGTTTAGTCTTCAAAAGGTTCCATATTAAACTGATGAGGTTAAATGTTACATCATGCAGAGCCTTTTGGATGAAAAATATTTAATGATTATCTGGCCTATACATTTACACTGACCAAGATTTCAGAACTGATGAAATCACAAACTACTATTACATTTGGATGAAACGCACTTTAAAGGAACACATTTTAAAACAAATGCAAATTCACAATTGATCATAGGGAGCTTCTGTCATATACAGTATTTACACGAAGGGCAAATGTCATCATTCACAATTTATCACATTCTGCTTAACAAGTAGTGTTTGAAAGACTTATTGATCTAACTAAACCCAATAGCTAAACACAATATATTTTTTCTTCATTAACTATATACTAATTTATCCTGTATCAAGGCAAGCACGCATCTCATTTCACTTATGATGGTTTTTTTTTGTTTTAAAAGCTAACAAAAAACGTCATTTAAGTTACAAAACACACTCACTTAGCTTGTCAAATCTGAATTGGCTTCACTTTTGAGGAAAAGCTTTCTATGTCCTTTATGATGGCCTGTGCTTTTCCACTCTTATTGAAACATTCAGGTAATAGTCCATACTCATCCTTCGTGATGGTTGCTGTGGCTTGGAAAGACAACAGTGATATCAGCTGCATAATTGGATGATGCAATCTACCAGGCATTCCTGCCACCCAGGAATCTGTGACAAGAGTAACAGTCTGCAGCAAGGTGATGTGGGTTCCAGAACTGCTCAAGGAATTAAAGCTTTATGCAAATCTCTGATAAACCTCTCAAAGGGATCTGAGGAATAACAAGTGGAAAACATAATTTACAGCACTGTAAGGGTATGCATGATAATTTGTTGAAAAACATTTATAGTACACTCACTGCTACGCGGTGCTGCTTGCGAAGATGTTGCACTCTGGTCTGGTCCATGACTGTAGCAATGTCACCCAAAGGCTTGTCCAAGTCTTCAGAGTATCTCTGGATGAGGCAGAACGGAACCCTGTAATGGCCATGCTGAAAGAAAAAGGATTCATTTATGCAGCTTGCCAACCTATTCTCTCTTTACCTATACATACCACTAATCTGTGACTATTGCTCATTCATGAACAGTGCTGTGGTAGGTACTTAAGAAAAGTAATCCATTACAAATGACTAACAACTACTCTACACACTATGTTATGCGATTATTTGACTTTATTAGATGGGTAAGACTGGTTAGATTACTTTTCTTCAGAGGCACCAGAGTGGCTCAGTGGTCTAACGTCACAATTACCTACGTCTGAGGGAGGTGAGGCAGGCTGCAGGATCATCCTCCAGTGCTTCAGCAGCAACCCCTGCCAGTCCTGTGATGGACTGGGTCATATCTATCTAAGGCGCACACAGCCCTGCACACTGTTTCCCAGGGTATGCAGTGGGCCACCACAACACAA
>JAJAGP010001735.1:85000-164296 GCA_025084515.1 Ancistrus triradiatus
TCATAAGCCATGCTGTCAAACAACCAGTAGACTGAAGAGAAATAGTAAGCAAATACAAACAGGCAGAAATAACAGCAAAGTCCAAACAAATGGATCACAGAGCTTTTTATTTATAGCCTCTATTATAACTGCTCAATAGCACACTGATAAAGCTAGTCTTGTAATTTCCACATGAGCATGTAACAATGAACTGTGTTAAACAGGGATGCTATATTATATTTTGCAGATATAATAAGCAGCAACTTTTGTATTCAGAAATGCATTTTAAAGGAATACTCCACTGTTATTGCAACTGGTCTGTAATCTTTCTTTTTTGGGGAGATTCCTTCCACCCCCATTTTGGATACGCCTAATTCTCTTTGGTGTACCGAGAGAGGAGGGCTATAGGCCATCGAGTACCACTGTTCAACTTGTTTGAAATGCTTCTCTTCACAGGCAGGGGGCGGACTTCTATTAAGAACGCATGCACTCAGAGAACTTGGTAACCTCCACCACGTCCCTCTGCCGTCTTTCCAAGTGCTTTGATCAGCCGGATGGGGTTGCTGTTGCAGCAGAAGAGAGATGATCCATGTCCAACCTTGGATCTCTCAGACATAACATGTCTGTAGAGGGGCCGTCAAGGCTGGAGGCATCACCGAAAGTTGAACAAGAGTCTCTGTAATAATGAGCTTGTGTATTTGACCACCTGAATGTGTAGTGTACTTCTTTCATTTAGTGATTTGACAAGCTCAGATCATAATTTGTGATTATACCTAATGATACCTTAGCAGAACTACTTTTTGTGTCAGTATAATGTTTAGCTTTGGTAAGAGGCTGTTGGTCTCATCCAATGACTGCCGAACAGTTTTAATTTTGTTATACAATCTGGCGGTCAGGTGCAGGGCATGCTTATATCTGCGTGGTGTTCTCTGGTGATAGGCACAGGAGCCCATAAAAGTTGGAGTAGTCCTTTAATACTTTTCCTGATTACATGGAAGCAGCACACTGGTATAATCTTGGTAAATATAATTGTATGCCTTTGTACTTTGCATATAATAGAGGTTTCAGGCACATATGATATTGTGCAACATTATATTATTTTGGCTAGAAAAATATACACAGAAACAACAAAAATCTCAAAAGTACAAGCATGGAAATTTCACAGGGTCTAGAAACACTCACGAGAGCATGTCGTAAACGCTAAGTTTTATAGGACCAAATCAAAGGGGAAAAAGTAAAAATTTGTATAATCATGATTTCACCTTCTAACAGTAAATACTGCCAGTTTAGTCAAGCAAAAACCATCACGCAACTCCATGGCCAGAACATAAATAGAACTGAAATGTACATGCATATTCACTTCCTTGTGATGAGATGAGAAAATGTTCTTGCAGAAACACAACATAGTGGTCCATTGAGCTTTTAATGGAGATTGTGACTGACATGTCTGAGGATGAACAGTACATAGCAGGCAAGGACCAGCAGAGGAATGAGAGAAAGACTCCAGCCCTCACAGCAGAGGAAAACAAACAGAGCAAGAGAAAGGGCGGAGATGCTGCGAGACGAATGCCAGAGCACGATCAAACACTCCTGTCACACATTTCAGTTTGTTTGGTTTGACTGTGGAGCATGCAGACACTAGAAGCTCACAAAGAGCAGCAGTGAGGCTGCAGAGAGTCACGGGTGAGGAAGGCTGTTATTACCATTCTCCAGATTCTCACTGCTCTCATAACAACCCGAGTCCCGAGGAGAGTCACTCATGGTGGTTGAGATCTCAGACTGAACCTTCTCCTCAGAGTCTCCTGATGATGCAGCACGCTCAGCGTCACTGTTACCTACATATACACAATACAGCAAACTCAGTGTGTACACCATGGCACTGAATCTGTATACTGTGTGTGTTCCTTTAACGACTAAATCACTTGGTGGGTGTTTATTTTTTTGAATAAAATAACCTAATGACTAAGGTAGTCAGTTTGTTGACTTGACTTTTCAGAAGCTGTTCACATATTTGCTGTCATCTTTACATATATTTATCCAAAAAAATTTCAATTTCACCTGCCCCATTCCATCAAATTTTATGTCCTTTCTGTTCTGCATGATTGTGTGTGTTGTGTACATGGACGAGAGCAATGAACAACCTGCAGCTGATTTTAAAACACTTATGTGCACAAAATCAGCCATTATTATGAACATAAGCCCAATTCTAGTGTATGTAACCATAATCATTAAATATTCACACTGAATGTTTTCAAAATCATAGTCATCTGTTTTATAGTATTAGTTACTGTGGAAGCTGAACCAACCACAGGAACGCACCCCTTAACGTCCATCAGCTCAACGTTTGTTCACTTTAATGGCTGAGATTTTATGATTATAATAGGAAATAATGATTTGTCATTCATATATATATATATACACACACACACACACACACACACACACACACACACACACACACACACACACACACACACACACACACACACACACACACACACACACAAGTTTTCCGTCGTTCAGACGTGATTTTATACACCTACCATAATGCCTACAAACTGCAGGAACCTTTCCACATTAATCTAATGGTAGTAAAACCACTCAAATTAACCAGACGGAAAACAAATGCAAGCGAACCATTGCGACACCTGCTGACAGAAAAGAGAATCGCAGTCATGAAAACCGGATAACAACTATAGTGTTCCCCTCTAGTTTTTGTTTTCGGCAAGTGTTTTAAGTTTTATACAAGATACAAAGACAGTGCTGTATTGCATGTTTTCATATTGTGCTTTGATTAATATTATTGTTTAAAGTAACATTATGTGCAAAGTATCTGCGTAACGGCGCATATCTCTATCGAAAAAACGTGACTATATAAACAAACAAACAAAAAAAACGTTTACATGATATAAACATCATTAATCTGATTAACTACCATTACGTTAGAAAGGTGGTAACGTAACATTACATACTTTTTAAATCTCATTTGTGAAAAGTAACATCCAAATTCAACATAGCTTCATTTTCTCAAAATAATGTGCATGACCGTATATGTTGGTAGGTGTGTTTTTGTAGGTGATGTTATTGCACTGACTCAACGTTACTGGGTGCTAAGATGTGCATAGTTCTGGTGCTTTTGCTTTATGGATTATTATTTTGGTTGCTTTGTGGTTGTGAAATTTGCTTAGCATTATTTAAACTAGCTGGCTAGCTGCTAAGGAGCTACTCTATTGACCTCATGTGATGGTGCCAAACTCCTTGCAGATTTGCTCACAGTAACGTGCAGGAGAATACGTGTGGGATACTTTTAGGAGTTGAGAAGTTGAGTCCGTTTGTTGGCATTATAATGGTGGATGGGGTATCAGTACAACACAAATTTCAACAGAGTGGAAAAGACAACAGCAGAGATGTATACATATTGAATTCTAGCCTGCTTCTCAAGAGTGGGCACTGTACACATTTATCTGGGCATCTACTTTCAAAAACAAGCCTTTGCACTCCATAAACAATGTAAATAGCTGCATTTGTAAAACTTTGCATCAAATGCTGTAGAACACTGCTACATATGTACTCTATGTAATGCTATGCAATATAAAAAGAAAAAAAGAAAAAAACAACAATTTCAGAAAAAGAAAAAAACAACAATGTATAATATACAATGTATGACAGAAATTCTGAAAACAGATTTGGATTAAGCATGGAAATTTACCTAAGAAACAAGTATTTCTGCATGGGACAAGATGTTTTGTAATTGCACTTACTGTCATATTCCTGCAGCAGCTCTACTGCAGTCAGCAGTACTGCTCTCTGTTGTGGGTCACTGATGTTCAGCTCATCAAGATCGTCTTCCTCCAGCAACTTAAATGTTTCAAGATCCTCATAGCCATTAAACAGGAATGTGGGCATGTGCTCCTTCAGCAGCACAAAGATGAGAACAATGATGAGAACTACAGAACTATAGAATTTATCCTCTCTACATCACAGTAATCAAACGCACAAGATTGGTGCAACAGACTACAAACAGCAGGACTAAATGATTCAAAGTCCTTTTAATACCAGTCATTATCATTCATTCATTGTCTTATCCACTTATTGTAGTTAGGGTTGCAACCCTAGACAGGGCGCCAATCCAAGGTTGGGCACATACACTCACACACTCGCACACTAAGGGGCACTTTGGAAACAATTAACCCGTCTTTGGAATGCGGGAGGAAACTGGTGTACCTGGAGAAAACCCACCTGAACATAGGGAGAACATGCAAACTCCACACAGGCGGAGTCCAGGGTCGGCATCGTGTGGCGACAATGCTAACCACTGCACCACTGTGCCGCCCTCCAATCATTATAGGTTTTTCTCAAATATTTATAAAACATTTCACAGTAACAATAAGAAGAAATGATTAAACAATCTTGTTTCATTTCAGCTAACCAATCAAGTATGTGTTGCATAATAAGTGCAGCCCTGGTGGCCCCGTCGTATGGGTTCGAATCCAGGCTGGGCTTGCAAAGTGAAGGTCAGGTGGTACGTGTCAGAACCCTGTGATGGACTAGCATCTTGTATAGTGCATCTTTGAACACGCCCAGTCAATTCTGGGTTCGACTCCAGACCTTCCCCTGCGACCCTGACCAGGGACAAGTTGGGGTAAAGCAGGGTGCATTGATTTTACAGTTATAAGTATCCATAAGTCTTTTAAAATGAGTACATGTAGTATCAACAAAGTGTTAGTTAACTTTACCAGTGTGGACTTTTATCCCCACTACACCAGTCTGTACAAGTTACTCCATGAACTGGCATTCATTTTACAGAGTAGCATTTAAAATCTGAATCCAAATAAGCCAGCAAGGGTTACTATGGGCCAAACAGGTATGTTCTGAGTAACTGCATGTTATATGGTATTAAAACAGATCCTTACTTTAAGGTTGATGCGCTCCAGAAGCTCTTCCACAGAGGTTGGTTTGGGATGTCGACCTTCTCTCCTCTTCCTGACACTGCGTTTGGGTTTCTCTGCTTCCTCACTCAGCACATCTACGTAGATGAACTTAAAGGTTCCCACCTTGTTATTCAGAAGGCCCATCCATGTACCCATGGGTGGCTTACTAATTATGTCTATTACGTCTCCTCTCTGAAAAAACAATACAGTGGTGGTTTAAACAACTTGCAGTCAACTCTAAAAATATTGGTAACACAGGTCACGATTGGAGAAAGTGATTCTGTAAATATGTCTTTGTTAATTAGTTTGATCTTTCACCTAAGAGAAAAGTCTAATCTGTGGATTAGTTTCTCTCTCTCCCTCAATTCAGTTAAAGGTTGCTTTATAGACATAAAAATTAGCATTTACATCACCAAAAGCTTGGATACAGAATAAATCACAAAAAAATACATGGAAACAAAAGTATGTACATTCGACAATACTGTCAAAAAGAAAAAACAATTGATAACTTTCATAAAACCTGTGTGTCTGCATATTGTGCGGCTAGTGTGCAGCTCTGTTGTGCTTCCCCAGTAGGTAGGGCTGTTTGTCAGGGTCTGAGCGGCAGTTAAAATTTGGGGTAATTTGGTTGATTTATTTTGGTGAATAATTCAATTGAATAGTTTTATATTTAGAAGAAAAAGTGCAGCTCTGTCTCCATTTTATTTAATGAGCATAGTTGGTACAGTCTGTCCTCTTAGGGCGACTGTCTGTGTCGGCCCGTCTCGATGGCCAAGCGATTGCTTACTCTGTATTTTGTCAGTCTGCCATGGTGTACTGTGTGTTTGAGGCCAGATAACACTGCATTTCGCTCTGAAGTTTAGTTTGGTTTTCCCAACAGGTCAAATAGTTTTCACTTTCAGAATTTGTGTAATTTGGCTCATTCTGACTGGGTTTGCAAATTTGTTCTGTTCCTGAGTCTTTACTGTGTTAGTGGTGTGTTGGTGTTTGTTAGTGGGGTTATAGAGTTGTGACATAGGAGCAGTTGGATGAGGGGACTGGTGTCTGTCACTCTGGTTTAGGGGTTTCCAGAATTTGACTGCTCTTTTGCTGCCACCTTTAGTGTTTGTTGTCAAACGTGCATTTGTCTCATCTGACCATAAAACCCAGTTCCAGGAGGTGCTTACTTTTGTGGTTTGATGAAAAAAAAAAAAAAAAGGTCTTTCTTCTGGCATGCCTTTCAAACAGTTTGCTGACATGAAAGTGGAATTTATTTGTTTATATACTACAGTCTTCAACTAACCTCCATCTGTGATCCATTTAAACACTTTACAGGGGTTTTCAATTTCTTAAATGTACCAAAATAAAGGTTAATCCCTCCCCCCAATTTTTTTCAATGTGAGACCAAGTTATTTAACCACAAAAACATTTCTTTGTACGTCTTTTTAACCCATTTTTACCCAAGGGTGCAAATAGTAGAACTGTAGAAACCACAAAACCATCGTACAATTTAACATGTTTTGGCGTTATCTAATACGTTTTTTCCTAACTGAAATAAAAACATCTTACCTTGAGTTTGAGAGAATCTGTGTCATAGGGACTGGGGATAAAGTCAGTATGTACGAGGGCTCTACCACAGAATGGCCCTCTGTAGGGCAGCTCGTCATCATCACCATCCTCCGACTTCACACTCTCTCGGTTACTTGCTGAGGAGTCTGTAGTGCTCACGGTCTGACCACCTACAAATTAAATTCCACTTAAATACACTCTTAATGGAAATCAGAAATGTTATCCATTGTGGAGGACGTATTGATCAGTCATGTATTTATAGACAGATGCACACACTTACTCAGTGAGCTCTGACCACTCAGTGAACTCCTCAGACTCTCGACTGAGCCTCCGGATTTGAGTTTGGGTCTCTCCAGGGAGTCCGCGTCTGTTCTGGGGCACTGGGGTGAGTCTGGGACTTTGCTTGGACTTAACTGCATAAGAGACAGAAATAACATGACTCAATACTCATCACGGAGACAGATTTGAAGTTTGTTCTGTTTACGCTACCATGTAATGTAGTTGCATTATTTGAACACCAGAGGTCGAAATTAATGTAATCCGTAGTAACGATCAGGCCTTATTCACCAGTCTAGTCCAATCCCTACACACAGGCGAATAAACAAATAAATAGCCAGAAGTAAGCAGATCCTTTAAGACAGCTATCCTTGTTTGTTTGGTGCACATGGTGACAAAAACTAACAGCTATTTGGAACCAGTTTGGACTTCTATAAATAGTTGGTCCTTGTTACTACTTAACTCCAGGATTAGTAGTTCCTCTGACGTCTGACAATACAAAACCAACTAATTCCACCACCATTGATTTATGCCCTAGCATGTTTTCTTATATTATTTGTGGACACCAAGAACATGGTGGTAATGGATGTTTTAAAACTGCTTACGTTTTGTTTGTTTAAAAAGGTTCTATTAGCCCAAGTGCTGTCATTTATTGCTTTTGTTAAGCTAGATACTAGTAGAGACATTGTTGTTGTGTTCAGTTTGTTACCAATTAGTCTTAAAAACAAACCTGCAAAACAATCATGCCTAAATATGAGATACATTTTCTGCCAGGTCAACTACCCCTACATCAGAATTTTATACAGATAAATGCGCATTATTGCATTGTTTATGCTTCAGAAATAAGTCATTCTTCCATTCAGTTTTGTTTAAAATACTGTGATAAAGTCATGAACCGAGTACAGTGAATCAAATTGAATAATGAGCTCCATCTCGATTTAATACAACTCAGTGTTTTAACGGGTTTGCCACTAGGTGGCACTGTACACAAATGGAATGAATATTGCGAGAAAATTTCACAACATGCAAAATGTAGACGTTGGGAGGAAATGGTGTTCAAGCCTTAGACGTCAGTGCAGGCATGCTTAGAGACGCTTGTATGTCAGCTGCCTTTTACAAGTAATTGTTAGCTGACTGAACAAACTAAACTCAAACTAAACTAGATAGCCAAAAGTATGCAGAAACTCCTAATTAGGGATTTCGGTGATTTTATCCACACCCACTGCTAACAGGTTCAGAAAATGAATCATGAAGGCATGGAATCGCCATAGACAAACAGCGGTAGTAGAATGGGATGTACTGAACACCTCAGTGACTCTCAATATGACCTTTAAAGGATTCCACAACCCCAAAAAGACAAAGTATATATAGAAATGGTTTGGCTGGCTTGCACAGAACCTTATTGTATTAGTTCCTGATACCATTTTGAGATGATACCTGATACATTTAAGATTAATTAGAACGCCTACAATGTGCCAATATCAGTGCCTGATCTCAGTTGCGTCCAAAATCTAGTGGAGAACGTTCTCTGAAGAGTGAAGGCTGTTGTAGACAGAGTAGCATATTTATATCCATGTTTTTTTTTTTTTATATACTTTTTGAATGTCCGCAAACTGTCACCGCCAACGTGCTGCCCAGTCAGCTATATATTTTATCTAATATATTGCTGTACTAGAACTAAACACTGGTGAAGATAAAAACGTATTAATTAGCTAATTTCGTTTAGTTCTTACATACATTATGTAGGCTGCCCAAGGACGTTGGGCCTCTTTGTGAGTCTTGGTCCTCCCACGGTTTTGAATTTTTCATTGCCACCATTGCCCTAGGCTTGCTCAGTTAGGGCTTTGTGCTTAGATTTTTGTACAATGCTTTGAGACCATGCTCAATTGTATAAAGCATTATATAAATAAATTTCACTTGACTAGACATGTTTTATTTTATGTATACTCATCCTGGTAAACAAAGATGCAGGGGCCATTCTACCAATAGTATATTTTCTCATCTACCATCACTATAAAATAAAACAGGGTATCTTGTGCAAACTTTAGTGGTCATATTTCAAAATACACATGTAACTACCAAGAGCAACTTTTTTAATCTGAACTTCAACATTCCCCTGAGATGCAGTTTGCACTTCAAATGAAGCACAAAGCTGAGAATTGACAACACGAATTCAGATTTTTGTTTTAGATTTGGCACACACAGCACTGTGATACCTGTTCAAACAGGGCTGAGCTGTTTTTCTTGGATATGCGTTTCCTCATGGTCTCCCTCACTGATTTTACTTTCTTCCCGAGAGAGATGCGAGACGCAGATGGTGACCTCACAGCATCTCTCCTGCTGCCGTCTCCATTCAGACTCTGCAGTGGAATCACACACGACATTGAAAGACATTGAAAGGGTGGATAATAGATGCAAAGACAATTTAGCCATCAATCATATCTTCTGTAACAAAGTGCAAATACCCCAAACAGTCTACATGTCCCAAATAAGAATTAAAACAACAAACTTACATTGGGGCTAGGGCTGTTGTCTCCCATATATACAGACTGATTCCTGAGGTCAAATCCTCCAAAGCTGCTGGCCCTCTATGGAGTGGGATTTAAGTTAGAATCTAAGTTAGATTGATACCATGGACATCTAAAAAACTGCATCTGTTTAAGATATCACCCCAGAGTTATGCATCTGCTCACACAAATACAACAGGAGTGTGATGAGGGCTCCATCTTACCAAAATAAGTACTTATGTTGACTTTCAAAAACTAACACACATACTGAATATTTATAGACAACTGCTATGAAGATATTTCCTGTTCATGATCATCCCAATTCATCCCTCCGGCCAAACTGCTAACAACTGTATGAAAACAAGGCTGATACAAATGTAATACAGAAATTCTGCTAATACGTTAATGAGACTATCGTTGTTTGAAAAATGCTTCATAAGTTTTGCACTGGAGCTACAAGACTAATGTAGATGATAAGGATGGCACATATCTGATAATGACATGCTTCAATGAGCTTACTCAAGCCACTGATTTGTTGAGTGAATGCTTAGCAGATGCTAATCTAAGACAAATAATGTTAGCGTAGGTATGCTAGTGTTACAGTGTTGTGTCCACTGAACTAGGCTCCTTAGCCAGTAATATCAACTTACTTTCTGTAATACAAATGGTTTAAAGCTTAGAATTAAACTCCTGTTTTAGCAGATCACCCAATGAACCCCACAAGACAATCCTAGGCATGTGTGATTTAAATGGTGCGTCTAATGTAAAATGTAATTTTCCAAATATGTTCTGCAGGCCACGAGTTCATGGCCCTCAGGTAGCACAGGAGACTAAGACAGTAGCTCATCACTGCAGACACCCAGCTGACCCTCTGCGGTGGTTTCTGGCCAGGTCGGGTATCATACACATTTATAACTGACTGGGTCTAGTCTGAGTGCCAACATCAGCTGCCTTCTTAAAAAACCTTCTCATGCTTGCAGCAGACGTAGCCGAAAATCTCTGCGTGCATTATCATTAAATCTATTTTATTATAAGGCAAATGAAAGGGCCGGGTTTCAGTGCACCCAAAATGACTCAAAAGGGCAATGAAATCAGTACATCTTTTCCAGCGACACTTTACTCTATAACATGAATATAGTATTATCAGTTATGTTATGCAATATTCATACAAGTTTCAAGTTGCAGTTGACTAAAATTGCTGCAGTTTTTCTCAACTAAAACTACAATTTAAATATTTAAACCCAATGACTGACATGCCTGATAAAACTGTTTTATTTTTGCAAAAGAATAAGACTCAATTAGCTGCCAAATAAAACCCAGAAACTGACTGTTAAATGTTTTAAAGATATATAGTAACAAAGTCAGTGAAAACAAAAACAATAAGCTGCAGCTCCAAATCAGAAAAAAGTTTGGACAGTATGGAAAATGCTTTGCAATGAAATAATTATTATTTTTTCCATTCCACACAGTATGAACCCAATATTTTTCAGGTTGTGTCTGGTCCGTTTAATTTCATTTGTTAATAAATGTCCATTGCATCCATAAAAGTAAATTTAAATGCAAGAAACACTGCAATTTCCGTCCCAACGTTTTATTTGGATTCTTTTAAGCTGGAGTATAAAAGCTTGTGTTTTGGATCAAACCATCTGAGCAATGCCTTTACTCACCCCGTGATATATGGGGGAACTCAATGCCCGTCTCATTTCTCCATCTGTTACAGAGCGGGTCAGTCTGGGCTCGTCCTCACAGAAGCCCTCGGCCTCAGAGAAAGAGGAGATGCTGCCTGCATCCATGACTGAGGTGCCAACACTGGGGCCTGTGGGGACCTGGCTCAGCCCCTGACTACTGCTCAAGGTTTTGAAGAGTTTATGTCCACTATAGGTGTCAAGGCTGCTGGAGGACAGAGATGTAGTCAGGCTGTCTGAGTCTCTGTCCAAACACAGCTGCTCCTGCAGAACCGAGGCCATTCCATCGCCTTGTGACACTAGACGTTTCTGTACGCCTGAATAGAGAGCGGCCTTTTCGTCAGATGTGGGCGAGAGCTCTGAGCTCAGGGAGTCTGAAAGTGCACACGCAGCAATCTTTAACTTTCAATGTCAAGATAAATACAGACAATGACACTCATTAAGTTATAAACACATTTCCAAGTGAGTTGTACTGCATGTAAGAACTAGAAATAGTGCAACGCATTTTCAAAATGAACACAAAGTGCTTTTTTGCAAAGTGAAAAAGGGACAGCAATCTTCAGCAACAGTGCATGTTGGCTAATTTTATTTTTTCATATTTTCTGCTCAGTTTAGGAGGCGTATTTAGACTCGTTTTTATGAATTCACCTAGTCTTGTTTTCTTGACACTAACATTTTTAAACTGGTTATGCAAATTGCACCATCAAATTTCTAATGTCTTCAAACCTTACATTCTTACTACAGGAGGGTGTGACATGGCACAGTTTTTACTGTACATAACATAGTACACATACATAAACGACATTTGAGATTCAGGTAGTGCAAATTGATTCCTTTTAATTTAACTAACGTTACATGAATCATACTTTCAGCAAGATTAAAATATTACCACATTCAGAATGGGTGTGGATTTGTCCAACAGTGCAAGCCAACAAACTCCCCATGAACTAGTGACAGTTTAATGTGACAAATATGGATTCACATTAAGCTTTATATGTACTTGTGCTTGAAACAGTGCACTGCATAATCAGTGCATTTATCATCAGGCTTATTATGGCTGTGAGTCAGCTGGCACAAAGTAAAACGCCCTTAAAAAAGCCACATACTAAGTGCGAGCATAAAGTCCACTGTTCTGTGCGAGCATGTCTTATACATGCAGCACGAGAAGCCGAAAACAGTGCACTGCATAATCAGTGCATTTGATTTGATCGACTCTCTGAGCGCATAGGGTGACGATGAAACCATACCATGCTCTACTGCATTCAACCGTGGATAAAAGATCCAGCCTGTACTTGGGAGCCACATGAGACTTTTGAAGTAACTTATGGGTCATTACTCATATCTTTCTCCACAGATCTTTCAGCATTCGTGAACTGGAATACAGTATATAAACCTCTGCCACATTGTTGCTTTCATTCCATCATCTCACCTTTTGATGGATGTTTCTTGTTTTCATCTATTCTGATGAGCTTCTTCTTCACGCGGCGAGTGGAGTTCACCAATTTGTGAAGACGGCGAAAAGCCAAGGAGTCCTCCAGCTCATCGTCCGACTGCTCTAGTGACTGCAGGCCAGGAGGGAGGAGAAACAGCATGAGCTGGCCCTTAACACCCAGTTTTTGAACAGGTTTCAGATTACTAATTGATTTGAGCAATGTCAGGATTAGAGGTAAAAACACCCACACCAAAAACCGATCCAAGCATTGTGTTCTTACTCAAGTGTTTCAAACATCTTAATTTAAAATGTTTCAATCTCTAGTAACGTCAATATAGAGACAGCTTTGAAATACACACTTTGCGTAAATGCGAGTCTGAATCAGCACATACAGATAGCAGTATGACTATTTGTCATTTACAATTTCACGCTATAGCACGGTAATTATTAGCATTGTAAATCCAACACAGAACTGCATGAACTGACTTAACACACAAGCTCCTCTGAATGATAAATTCCCAGCAGTCTATGGTTTAATAGTTGCTTGCTGTGGGCTCCCTGTTGAAACCTAATGAGACAGAGACTGCAGACTGCAACCATAATTTTAGTTTACCACATATTTAACCTCAGGTGGTAAGCATGTGTGTTACAGCCACAGTGTATGTTTTTTAGACTGCAACAGGTTGGAAATAGCACGTGATACATAAAAAACAGATGTAGTTCTGTTGTAGTAGCTGTGGCAAAATGTCTTATAACCGAGATAGATAGACAGACTTCTGAGACTGAATATGACTTGAAGTATTTCTGTTTGTTAACTGTAGCTTTACAAAACATCTTTGAAACTCTGCACTAATCTGAACAAGATTGTTATTCAAGGTCTCTGTGGAATAACACTGGAAAAACAATACCAGCTATTTCTGGAATGTATCAGATATCCATAACACTAGAGGCACCTACCACACATTACCAACCTCAGGTGAGAGGTTGTCTATTAACATGCTACCCTGGGAGTGCTACAGAGTACTTTTGAAGTAGAATAAGTTTGCCTTTGCACTCATTAACAAGCAAAAAAGAACAACAACTTCAATGCATTTAGCTGTTTCGCAGCCACTGCATTTTTTGTGGTTGAACACCATATGGTCCTACACTACACAACACTATGCACTACATGGGTTATTTACTGTTAATCTAAGTTTAGGATTGTACTGCTTTACAGCAACAACTGTAATTACATTGTTTCTTAAGATCTGAATTTGTCAAATAGCCAATACCACAATATGCCCAAGAATGGCAAGTTGAAACTGACCCACCTTGTGTCTGTTGTGATTTTTTTCTTGTAAAACTGTTACACTCCATCTTGTTATCTTCAGTATATTTATTTTCGATAAATGTGTTTACTTTTCCTTTAGTCATTGTTTGGTATACAGTCGTATGAAAAAGTTTGGGCACCCCTGATAATTTTCATGTTTTTTCTTTATAAATCATTGGTTGTCCAGCTCAGCAATTTCAGGTAAATATATCATATAGCAGATGAACACCGTGATATTTGAGAAGTGAAATTAAAATTACGTTTATAGGTTTTACAGAAAGTTGAGCAGTAATTATTCAAACGAAATTAGGCGCAAGGTGCATAAATTTGGGCACCCTTGTCATTTGAATACCTTTAGCACTAATTATTGGAACACAATTGTTTTGTAAGCTCATTGACCCTTGATCTACATACACAAGTGAAATCCAACTATGAGAAAGTGTTAAGGTGGCCAATTGGAAGTTTTTCTCCTCTTTGCATCTTCTCTGAAGAGTGGCAACATGGGAGCCTCAAAACAACTTCAAATGGCCTGAAAACAAAGGTTGTTCAACATCATGGTTCAGGGAAAGGGAAAAGCTCTCTCAGAGATTTCAGCTGTCAGTTTCCACTGTGAGGAACATAGTGACGCAATGGAAGACCACAGACACAGTTCTAGTTAAGGAACTCCCGAAGTGGCAGACCAAGAAGAATCTCAGATAGGCAGAGGCGAAGGATGGTGAGAACAGTCATAGTCAAGCCACAGACCACCTTCAAAGACCTACAACCTCATCTTGCTGCAGATGGTGTCACTAATCATCGTTCAACTATACAGCACACTTTGCACAAGGAGAGGCTGTATGGGAGAGTAATGCAGAAGAAGCCTTTTCTGCAGACACGCCACAGTCACTTGAGGTGTGCTACAGCACATTTGGACAATCCAGCTTCATTTTGGAATAAAGTGCTGTGTACTGATGAAACTAAAATTGAGTTATTTGGACATAACAAGGAGCGGCACACATCCCAAGACAAACATTTGCTACCCACAGTAAAATTTGGTAGCGGTTCCATCAGGCTGCGGGACTGTGTGGCCAGTGCAGGTACTAGGAATCTTGTTAAAGTTGAGGATCGCATATTCCAGTTAATATCTCCAGATTCTTGAGAACAATGTTCAAGAATCAGTGACAAAGTTGCACCGAGGCCAACGACCCAAAACCCTGCTCAAAATCTACTAAGGCATTCATGCAGAGGAACCAGTACAACATTCTGGAATGGCCATCTCAGTCCCTAGACAAATGTGAGCTGTCCATGCTCGGAAACCATCAAACCTGACTGAACTGGAGATGTTTCTAAAGAAGAATGGTCCAAAGCACCTTCAACCAGAATCCAGACTGGAAGCTGTAGGAAGCGTTTAGCGGCTGTTATTTCTACAAAAGGAGGATCTACTAATATTGATGTAATTTTTCTGTTGGGGTGCCCAAATTTATGCCCTACTAATTTTGGTTTGAATAATTACTGCACACTTTCTGTAAATCCTATAAACTTCATTTCACTTCTCAAATATCACTGTGTTCATCTGCTATATGACATATTTAACTCAAGTTGCTGATCTGAACAACCAATGATTTATAAACTAAAATCATGAAAATTATCAGGGGTGCCCAAACTTTTTCATACGACTGTATGATAAATGTGTTCATGCAACAGTTAGTCCTATCCTCCTACTCCTGTTCAGGGTACAATATTACGTGCACCTTGTGATCAGGCTCTGGAGCCCCCATAACCCTGACCAGGGTAAGTGGGGCTAAAACTTGTGGGGAAGTTTTTTTTTTGGTCAATCAGTAGATGCTCTAATCAAGATCAACTTACAACTGATACAAGTACTCAAGCAACAACTGCACAAGATTCAAGCAAAGTAATTGTAGGTCAAGAGCCTTGCTCAGTGGCAGTAGTGGGCCCAGAACCCTGGACCTTCTGGTCAGTAGTCCAGTGCCTTAACTGCTGCAATACCAACGTCCAACAAAAAACATTAAGTTTTATTCCCACTTATTCTGTTCCGGGCTGGACAGGGCACCAGTCTTTTGCACCATTCTGTAAACGCACCACTCAGCCTTCACTTTGCAAGCTTCTCCCAGGATTGAACTCTCGGAAACTGCAATTTCCAGCAGCTGGCCCTTACCACTTAACCACCGCAGCTCAAATATCACTTGATCATTTCCCCACCAGCATCTGGTTAAAGATTCATGAACCAACTAAAACTACAAATAAAATGTGATGCTACATGCCTTAATACTTTTTGGCACAGAAAATGAGGAAATTAGTTGAAAGAGAAAGACAGTGAGACCGCCTAAAGGTATCAGTGCAGTGGACTATGGAACTGAGCCCTCTAATCATACCCGTCCTGCCCGAAAGAGCTGTGTCCTGCAGAACCCAGCCCAGTGCTGCATTCAACTGGCCAAAGAGCTACAATGGGGGGTTAAAAGTATTGAGGGTGATGAATAGAGCTTATTGGGGGGTTGGGACACAGCCCCGTGGTGGACTGATGGGTTTGAAATGGGGGGAGAGCAGCAGTTCACATCCAGGCCATGGTGGGGGAAGGAGGATCAACAAATGCCTGGCAGAGAGGGTGACATTCCTGCTGGGACCATGCCCGAGACCAGAGGACGTGGAGAGCCAATAAACAAGCTCATTATAACAAACAAGGATGTGGCATGTCTAATAATAAACAGCTGCTATTAACTGTCTGGTCTGCAGCTCATTTAAGTGAAACCTCACATGTGAGAGGGTGTAATCAAGAGTTCTCACAGCCCTGAGTGCAACTTAATCTTCATTAAAACAAGATGGAGGACAGAACTTCTACCTACATTAAAGGACTCATTCATTGTGGGACTCGTAGCTTCAATCCACTCGGTTGTGTCAGTGTTGTTCGGCAGCTTGTTTTGAGTCTCGTACTCTTTCAGCTGGAGAAACAAGAGTTTGAGATTTGGTCGGAATATTCAGTTCAGAGTCATACAAGGGTCTTCAACATGTGACCATCAATTCTAAAGTCATTTCCTTGCAAGGGAAATCCTATTTGGTTTATGGTAGGTGAGCCATTTGCTGCTCAAATAGGACGTCCCAGTGGACAAAAGACCACCAAATTGCAGTAATGAAAGCTTGGTATTGTAAATAAAGAAATTACATCCTTTTAAAACCAAGCTCAGAGCTCACACAATAGCAGAAAGGAGACTAACACTGACATACCCGAGCCAGAGCCTCCTCCACAGTGATCATCTTCTCCTTCACCATCATCATAAGCTGAATGCGCTCTTCATCACTCATTGTGATCTCACTGGCCACAAAGCCCACGTCATCACCTGCACACGTTTTAGAGAAGGTCATACAACACTGTGCAAAAGTCTTGGGCCACTTTAAGATTTGTTGTTTTAGTAAGAATACAGTGGAGCAAAAAAGTATTTAGTCAGCCACTGATACAAATTCTCTGCCTTAGAAAGATGAGAGAGGTCTGTAATTTTCATCATAGGTACACTTCAACTGTGAGCGACAAAATCAGAAACAAAAACCAGGAAACCACACTGTAGGATTTTTAAAGAATTTAATTGTAAATCATGGTGAAAAATAAGTATTTGGTCACCCACAAACAAGCGAGATTTCTGGCTCTCACAGACCTGTAACAACTTCTTTAAGAAGCTCTTCTGTCCTCCACTCATTACCTGTATTAATGGCACCTGTTTGACCTCGTTATCTGTATAAAAGACACCTGTCCACAGCCTCAAACAGTCAGACTCCAAACTCAACCATGGCCAAGACCAGAGAGCTGTCGAAGGACACCATGAAAAAAATTGTAGACCTGCACCAGGCTGAGAAGAGTGAATCTACAATAGGCAAGCAGGTTGGTGTGAATAAATCAACTGTGGGAGCAATTGTAAGAAAATGGAAGTCCATTAATACACTCCCTCGATCTGTGGCTCCACGGAAGATCTCATCCCGTAGGGTCAAAATGATCATGAGAACAGTGAGCAAAAATCCCAGAACTACACGGAGGGACCTGATGAATGACCTGCAGAGAGCTGGGACCAAAGTAACAAAGGCTACCATCAGTAACACACTACGCCGAAAGGGACTCAGATCCTGCAGTGCCAGGCGTGTCCCCCTGCTTAAGCCAGTACATGTCCAGTACATGTGGCTCTGTAGAAAGCATTTCAAGGTCATGGAGTGGCCTAGCCAGTCTCCAGACCTCATCCCCATAAAGTTGAAAGTCCGTGTTGCCCAGCGACAGCCCCAAAACATCACTGCTCTAGAGGAGATCTGCATGGAGGAATGGGTCAAAATACCAGCTACAGTGTGTGCCAACCTGGTGAAGACTTACAGGAAACGTTTGACCTCTGTCATTTCCAACAAAGGTTATGTTACAAAGTATTGGAGTTGAACTTTTGTTATTGACCAAATACTACTTAAAAATAAAGTGATTTTCCTGGATTTTTTCTCTCATTTTGTCTCTCATAGTTGAAGTGTACCTATGATGAAAACTACAGACCTCTCTCATCTTTCTTTGTAGGAAAACTTGCACAATCAGTGGCTGACTAAATACTTTTTTACCCCACTGTATAATGATTATTTAGACAACTAAACCCAAATATTTAAAATTGGGATGCGTCACTCCATAGAACTCTCTTCAAATGCGGAACACAAATTTTCTCTATTTTCTGGGTGTATTCTTATAAAGAGAATGAGAAATAATTATATATGGTCATTATACTGCTGCCAAAGCAATGCTATATTAAATCTAATGGTGGCCTAAAACTTTCACAGTACTGTTCATGACAATATAAGGGTCATCTAATGAGTGTCCGGCCATATAATGAAAAACAGCATTACCTTTTGACAGCTGACGCACAATGACTTTCTGTGACTTCCGGAAATTCGGCCAGAAGGATTTATTCTTCTTTCTTGTGTCCCATCTCCCTGTATTAGCAGACAGAGGTTCAAGATAAGTGAATCTACAATGCATCAAAGTCTGCTGCCACCAGCACGGCTAAATCACAGTTCATTCTATGAATATGGCATTAAAAGGAACAAAGCACTTTTTACCCGCTAATATCTTCACTTATAATCTCACATCTTATTTTTATTCCAAATTATTTCAAGCCATATTCAAGTCCCTGCCTAAGCCAAGGCATTCTAAAATGATTAAGGAAATTTGGCTATTTAATTAACCTAACTAATGAAGACATTCAGACATACCTCCAGATCCATCGTCTGAGCTTGACTTGTGCATCAACAGCCTAGACACAAAGCAAATCGGTATAAAGCACTACTCTCAGTAAATCAATAAAGCAGCCATGGCCGTGTGAACGTCCACATCTCACCTGTTTTCCCATATAATTTTCTTCATAATTTAAGATTTTTCAAACACATCCTACAAAGCGATCACTGTGATTTCATTGCTCCACAGATCAGCAGGTTGCAATGTCCATAAAGCCTGCAGGCCAGTGAACTAGTGATCAGTCGCACAGAGTGGTGATAAAGAGGCAAGCTGCTTGGCCAAATATACCTCAACACAGCTCACAGTAACAATGGAGGCTTTTCACATTCGGCTGGGCTTTTCGTGCAACACTAAGTGCTCACGTGGCCTGTGCATTCCTCCCGTTCAGCTAACACTTGTTGCTGATGTTAGCTATAGGTAATTTCAGTGTGAAAATGCTAAACGGCTGCAACGCTACATGTCACTTAGTGGGCTTTCTGTTACAAGGACACCATATAGCCAAACATTTGTGGACACCCAAAAATAACATCTAAAACATGAGTATCAGTATGGAGATTGTCCTGCCCTTTGCTGTTATGACAGCCTTCACCTTTCTAACAAGGATTTACACTAGATTTTGGAACATTACTGTAAAGTCGGGCACTGTTGTGCTCCAATTAATATCAAAGGTGCATGACGGAGTTAAAAACCGGGCTCTGTGGAAGCTGTCAAGTTCTCTGTCAAAGTTGGCAAACCATTTTTAAGGTTTTTTTTGTTTTGTTTTTGGAGGGCAGTGCAGAAAGTTTATGAACTGATTTTGGGTAGGTGGAAACCAATAAGTCAGATTTATTTCTATACTTTTTTTGTTTATTTGGTTTACTTAACATCGCTATCAGCATCAGTGGCCATTTCAGCGACACACACAAGGTTACATCAAGACTAGTCATATATACACTCAAGTCAATGCCAATTTAGCTTAATCAATTAACCTAACGCCAAGTCTTTGGACGTGGGAGGAAACCATAGTACCCGGAGTATACCCACACGGACACGGGCAGGACATGCAGACTCCACACAAAGGACCAATCCCATCAGAGATTGAACCCAGGACCTTTTTGCTGTGAGGCGGCAGTGCTACCCTATTTCTATAGCACTTTTACAGTGGAACATTGTCTCAAAGCAACTATACAATTTATCGTCTATTATCTAAGGCAACAGTGGCAATGATAAACTCCCTAAACATTATAAGGAAGAAACCTTTGGAGGATTAAGACTCAAAAAGATGCAAGAGTTACACAAAGTAATCTAATTAATAAGTTTATAGTAATAGTACACAGATGCTAAATAAATACTGCCAGAACGTATTTAAAAAATATAATTAATTAAAATAAAAGTATTATTTAATTATTATTATTTAATATGTAGACTAATAAATTAGAGATAATATAATATTATGAACTGTATAATAAAAGAGAATTATAAAACTATAGCACGTAAGACAACAGTGTAAATGCGTACGACGAGTGTTTTCAAATCGCTCTGTCTATGGAGATTATGCCTATCTGCTTCACGTTATGGACCTGGAAGAAGTGAATGTGACTAAAATAAGAGACCACTAATTAGAAGGGGTGTCTACATAATTTGGGGCATACAGTATAGGTAAATGACACAGGATTACACACCATAAATATACACTAATTACACATTGCCCCACATGATTCAGATGCTCTTCCTGTTCTCTCTCTTTCCACGAATTCAAGCATAGGAAGGAAGCAGAGAGGTGGAAAAGAAATGAGTTGTCAGGAAATGCATGAGGCATCCCTACCGCACCCCTATGAGTGGACGGGTTGCTAACCAAGGACATCTTCAGGAAAGCAAAATAAATGGAACACAGCATAATTCATAAAAAAACTGATTTCATAAAAGAACTTTATAGATTAAAAGTAATAATAATACGGATAGAAGGGTAGCTACCTTCTCTCGACCTCAGGCGTGGACATGGTACTACTCAGACCCAGCGACTCCTTGGAGGAAATGTGGAAAAATGGGAAGAAGTGATGAAAAGTGGAAATTCAGTCTAACAAGCTGAACAGCAAACATGAAAACAGAATTTGTAAGTAAAGCTCTAGGATGTGCTGGATACCAACCTGGATTTCAGAGCGCAGCTGAAGTGAGGTGGTCATTGATTCAGTATTTGTCTGAGAAACAGAAGAGGATTAAAGTAATTCAGTCTTTTGTGATTTGACCAGGGGTGCCCAAACTTGCATGTTTTACTGATATTCTAAATGAATCAAACTCTACATGGTCTCAGCAGCAAAAAAACAAAACACACATTTCTGCACATTTAAAGCAATCCATGATAAAACAGATTGGAAAAAATGAATTTTTTAATTTGGTGTGCACAATTGTTTATGTGCAAGTGTGTTTATTTGAAGCCATATCATTAAATTGTACAAAAATGTCATATTTAAGGTTTTCAAGTGGTCTAAATACATAGTCATCCCCCAGCACTGCAACAGCGACCCCTACCAAAGCCTGTGTCACATCCAGTGCACACTTGTGCTTTGGCCCAGTATTCTACATGCACCAGAGCCCCAGAGCAGGAAAAAAAATGGGGTTAAAAACGTTAAACAGCTTAATTTTGTTTCATGTCTGTTCCAGTGTAAGCAAGTGTGTGTGGATGTGCCCTGAGACAGACTGGCACCCTGTCTAGAGTTGGTTCATTGCCTTGCACACAGCAACCCCTGATCTGTATTATATGGCAAGAAAGTGAATGAATGAACAACATTAGTGCCTTTCTGAGCTTGTTTTAACTTGGGCAGAAAACCAAAAAACATTATCACTGTGAACACCTGAAAATAGAAATCGGGTAAATTCTGTAGTCTGATGCAGTGACCACCAATAGTGATGAAGAAAGAAGGCAGACAGGAGTTTCTGACAAGATGAGGGCATTTGGTGCATATATACACAATCTATGGCTGCCAAACCAAATAACGCCTTACTTTTAAACATTATAATTTACTAGAGTGGCTAAAATAGTGTTGATAGTATACAATTTAGTATGTGGAATGCAGTTTGAACTGCAGTCTATGGAATAAAAAAATGGTGGACTGATATATGGGTGGCATAGTGGCGGAGACAGTGTGCCATGATGGATTGACATCCTGTCTAGGGCCGGTTCCAGCCTTGCACTCTGTGCTGCCAGTTAGGCATCAGCTCCCCTTGATCCTGAATTGGATTAAGCAAGTATGAAAGTGACTAGAAGGCGTATTCACACTAAGCGATCCCCTAAAGTGTGGTTTCTTTGACTAGTGTGATCTGCACGGTATGCTGAACCATGCCCAGGCCCGCTGGAAGAGGTGGCCTCGGGCACACTAAGAATGTAACATCTAATTCCCCAAGCCCCAAGCGGGGAACACGTCAGCTGCTTCCGTAAAAATCTTCTTACGTGCAACACGAGAAACCGAAAATTAGAGCATTGCATAATCAATACATTTATTACAAGGCGTAGGAGAGGGTTTTGTGTTGGCGCACCCAAAACGAAGCAGCTTAAGAGTACGTAGTTTGATTTTTCAGTAGTAGATCATTAATATTTACAGCATTTAGCAGATATTCTATACAAAGCAACTTCCGTAAGTGCTTTGTATTCTTCTTAGTAGACATTTTGTCGTACTAATATAAAAAAGCAATAACCTAAAAATAAAATCTGTTTGGATTTGATGTAAGTCGATAAACATGGTCAATATTGCTACATTTGAGTGACTGTATATACACACACACACACACACACACACACACACACACACACACACACCCCTTTCATAAATTTACGTATAGCTTGCATGTTGATGGGAAGAATCTCTCTTTCAGGTCAACACAGCAGGATTGTTTCACAGTATTGGAGGATTGTATCTGTAGAGTAATTAAAGTCAGTGGCAGTTGTAAGTGTTTTGCCCAGTGTGCCAAAGGTGTGAGATTATATTTCAAACTGAAAACTGCGACAAGTTGGTCACTAGGTTTGCCAGCATGCTGTTTGAACAGACAACAAACAATCCATGTTTACCCTATATAACTGCCTGTTCACTGCCCATTCCATGTTTGATGAACAGCTAAAAACCACCACCAATTCAAAAACACTCTTGGCTTTCCAGTATTTATTTTGGGTGTTCCCAGAAGTGCTACTGATGGCACATGCACCAGGTTTTAAGAAGTCCTATCCCAGTGGCAGGCTTTTATAAACTGCTGGAATCTGATTCCTGGAAGGTAAAGAAGAAAACGTCCTTACCGTGTCTACTTCCTGAGCCACTTTGCGTTTGCGAAGCTCCTCCATCCTCTCATGCACGTCGCTGTAAGAGGTGCTGTAATACTCTGCGTACTCCTTGGCCAGGTCCTCGATGTTACCCAGAGAGCCATCCTGTAAGAGGCATGAGGGGATAGCATGAGCTTTAAGAAAACATTTAACTTGCAAAAGGGGGCAATATATGCTTCAGGCACAACATCATAAATCAGTCAACTGAATGTAAAGCATTTTAAGCTCTTCCAAATTATGTTTCCCTTCCCTCGAGTTCTACTTGACCTCCACTTGACTGAGACTAGGAGAGCTAGCGTATGACGTATCTGTATCCAAGCAAGACCTCAACTAAATCAACTTGAGCAAAACTATGACAGCAGGACACAGAGGTCTCAGTAAACTGCAAGAGGCAGCATTGGTCACCATTCATACTGGCAGAATCATGATTTCCAGGCATTGTGTTACTCACACGGAGGCGAGTAAAACAGTTTATTTCCTGGTGTCAAGAGATAAAATACACCTGCGTCATCTCAGCAATTTCGCAGACTCATCCCACAGATATCCCCTTATTATTTATGTGCATCCTGAAGTTTCTGTGAAAGACACTTGATGGTAATGGTCATTGTTTGGGAACAACTCATCAACAAGGAATGTACTCCAAAGCTTCAAATGATATGCTGTAATGCCCCAGATACACTCACCAACTCATCATAACTCATACATGAAAACAGTTACAGTTAGTCATACGTGACTCTTTATAAACCGCAAGACACCATTTGAAAAAACTAAATGCAAGTAAGTAAGTAAGTGTGTCAAAGGGACAGGCGTGTACAGTGGTGCTTGAAAGTTTGTGAACCCTTTAGAATGTTCTATATTTCTGCATAAATATGATCTAAAGCATCATCAGATTTTCACACAAGTCCTGAAAGTAACTGAAGAGAACCCAGTTAAACAAATAAGACAAAAACATACTTGGTAATTTTTTATTGAGGGAAATGATCCAATATTACACATTAGTGAGTGGCAAAAGTATGTGAACCTTTGCTATTAGTATCTGGTGTGACCCCCCCTGTGCAGCAATAACTGCAACTAAATGTTTCCTGTAACTGTTGATCAGTCTTGCACACCGGCTTGGAGGAATTTTAGCCCATTCCTCCGTAGAGAACAGCTACAGCTCTGGGATGTTGTTGGGTTTCCTCACATTAACTTCTTTCTTCAGGTCCTTCCACAACATTTCCATTGGATTAAGGTCAGGACTTTGACTTTGACCATTCCAAAACATTAACTTTATTCTTCTTTAACCATTCTTTGGCAGAACAACTTGTGTGCTTAGGGTCGTTGTCTTGCTGCATGACCCACCTTCTCTTGAGATTCAGTTCATGGACAGATGTCCTGACATTTTGCTTTAGAATTCTCTGATATCATTCAGAATTCATTGTTCCATCAATGATGGCAAGCCGTCCTGCCCAGATGCAGCAAAACGGGCCCAAACCATGATACTACCACCACAGATGTTTCACAGATGGGATGAGGTTCTTATGCTGGAATGCAGTGTTTTCCTTTCTCCAAACATAACACTTTTCTTCATTAAAAAAAACGTTGTCCACGTGATCTTTAGCAAACTGCAGATGAGCAGCAGTGTTCTTTTTGGAGAGCAGTAGCTTTCTCCTTGCAACCCTGCCATGCACTCATGAACATTAACCAATGTGATAGAGGCTTTCAGTTGCTTATAAGTTACCCTGTGGTCCTTTGTGAACTCGCCAACTACTACACGCCTTGCTCTTCGAGTGATCTTTGTTGGTCGACAAAAAAGGGGACTGTAACAATGGTCTTGATTTTCCTACATTTCTACAAAATGTCTAATTGTGGATTGGTGGAGTCCAAACTTTTTATGGTGGTTTTGTAACCTTTTCCAGCCTGATGAGCATCAACAACCCTTTTTCTGAGGTCCCAAGAAATCTCTGTTATACACTTGCACTTCTGTGATGCACTTCCACAAACGTGTTGTTAGACTTTGATAGATCCCTGTTCTTTAAATAAAACAGGGTGCCCACTCACACCTGATTGTCATCCCATTGATTGAAAACACCAGACTCAAATTAATTGCTAATACTAGAGGTTCACATACTTTTGCCACTCACTAATATGTAATACTAGATCATTTTCATCAATGAATAAATGACCGAGTATAATGTGTGTGTCTCAGTTGTTTAACTGGGTTCTCTGCATCTACTTTTTGGAAAATCTGATGATGTTCTAGGTCATATGTATGCAGATCACACTAGTCGAAGTCTAAAGGGTTCACAAACGTTCAAGCACCACTGTATAACAGACAAGAAAAAGGATGATAGCATTGACATAACTTAATGCTATCATTAAAGTAATAAATATAACTACAGTGGGGACAAAAGTCTGAGACCACCATTGAAAGTCCTACGTTGCATTTTTCTCCCATGTAACAATGTTTTTTTCCATTAAAAACAATCACCATATCAGTTTGAACATACAATACATACATTTCAGAATGTATTAGTATTTAGTATGTTCCCCATTTTCTTGTAAATGACAGCATGCACTAGAGCTGGCATGCATACTCCAAGTTTAAAAAAATCTTAAAGCTTCTGCTTCCTTAAAACCTTTGGGTTTTGGTCAGCTGATCAGGAAAATCACCCAAAATGTTCTGTCACCTATCATTTTGCATATTCTTTTTTAACATAATCTATTTTTCCCCATCATAATTTAAGTCTTGTATACTTCCCAAAAAGCAAGCTGCCAAGGCCACTGTGGGGGGTTAAAAAATAACCAAGAAAAACAAAAGACAACTTATTCCATTTAATTAGCAAAGGATCAACAAGGTCCTCCAAAACTAAGTAACATGATCAACAGCATGTACCTCAGTCATACAGAATGAGCAATTCAATTCAATTCTACGATGGTGTTCAGGGTGGCTATTCCACTTCTGATAAAACTTATAACAGATCCCAGTGGAGACCAGTTCATTGATCCCCCACGGATTCTTAACAACTTATTTGATTAAATCCACATATGAAGCAGGGCTGTAACAGCCAGAACTGGCTTACATTTATCCGCAGGTTGTGACATTAATGTCCTGCTCAGGGTATTCTATTTAGCGCATCCTGCACTCAAAGCTATACTAAGCAATTTGAAGCTAGTTGTTAAGGATTCAAAATTCAAGCTCCTTTCACTGGTGTCCTTAAAGTCACCAAAACACAAGCCTAGGCTAGAAGTGTGACAGTTAACAAGGGCTGTCACAAAAATAGAAATGTTTTATTTTAATTAGATATGTGTAAATACTCCTCATTTCAACATATTACTAACTAAAAAGTACGTTTTAGCATTTTAGTCAACTACAGTACATTGCTCAGGTTTCAGTAGCTTGTAGAGATGCTATGTAGAAAGTTTTACATATATATTCTTGACATAGCATATACTTGAAATAAAAATACACAGCCTCTAAAAGAAAATACATTAACAAACAATTAACACTAAGGTCTTACTGAAATTACCATGCATAAAAGGTGTCCAAACTTCTTGATTGGACCATTAAGTTTGTAGCAACAAAAGTCAAAATCTGTTGAGAATGTAGTTTCATATATATTCAATTCCGAGTCCTGAGACACACTGTTGTGCACAGCCTCATATCCTGCTGTAACATTGCTGGATTCAAGTCATGCAGGGTTTGATAACTCATGCTTGTTAACTCAGCAGTGAAAACTGTATGCATTTAAGAATTAAAACTGGACTACTGCACTGATCTCCTGGCAGGTCTTCCCATAGATAAAATCAGATCCCCTATCAGACCAACAGTTTCAGGATGAGGTATTACATCTGGTTTTCAATTTCAAGATCTCTCACATCACCCCACCGCTGTGTTCCATTAACTGGCTCTTCAAAAACTTGATACACTGATGCTTGACTGGAATGGTAAAAATGGACCAGCCCCTTCCTACCTAAAGGCTCTAATCAAACCCTGCTCTGTACCCTTTGAGACTCGAACAAGCCTTGACTGGGCTCAAAACAAAAGACAGACAAGCAAGAAGACCTCTGTTCTCTGTACTACTACAAAGGCAGTGGATTGAAGCTCCACTAGATATCAGAATGGATATCAAACAGCGACTGAAGACTAATCTTTCCCATCAAAACTGAGACTGCACTTATGTTTTTTAATTAAAAACACTCTTTGTGGTGGTCTTGTTCTTAAATCACTGTTGTTTTTACCTGCATCAACTACTAACATGGTTTTAGTTAGATGGTGTTCTTGGGCTGTGTTTTTTTTAAACTAGCATGAGGTAATGTCTACTTAGAAGAACACAAAGCCCTTCTGTAGGTCACTCCGGATAAGGGCATTTCCTAAATGCTGTAAATCTAAATGTAAATGAATTACTGTTGAGTGTATGGTTTAGACAATGACACCCAATTCTGTACTAGTGCTAGCCATACTAATTCTATATTCATCAGCTTCAAAGCCATTTATGGGAATAAAGTGCAAATAGAAGACAGAGAATGCAGGCCATTATTTGCATTTGTCCTTGGGCCTTAAGATGTGTTTGAAAAAGCGACTAAACACTTATTTTAAAAGCATAATGAACTTACTAAAAACAGCCACCTAAATCAGGCTCAGACAGGCATGCATGTTCCTTTATGTGGAATCATGTTTGAATCCAATACAAGCAATTCTCCAAAGGCTCCACAGGCATGGAGCAGGCATCTTTACTGGGGAAGCTTTCCGAGACATTTCCTTCATTCCTAACCCTGCGTGCACATTCCTCTGCAAGAGACACGGGGGTCTCGTGGTGCTGCACACTGTGACTAGCTCAACTGTCCTCTAAAAGAGAGCCATTCATCTGTTAAGTGACATGCCCTTGAGTCAAAGCTGCGCCAAATCTGGCTGCTTTTCATCTGTTAAGAAAGGCAGCGGTGACCAAATGAAAAGCACTGCACTGTGTCCGGCCATGCTGAGCTTCAAAACACAGACTTCCTCTGATAAACACTTCATTACAGACTGATCACACGATTAATTCACCATCTCCAATGAGAAGCTCTTTCTTTGCATGTAAACAGTGATTTGGGGGAGGAGAAAGCTAGAAAACAAGACCACCATTAAAAGCTAGAAGCTGCATTCATGGACAATAAAATGCAGCTATTTGGGTTAAATACTGTAGGTACTTTTTTATAGGTATGCACCTCATAACGTCTGTGGTCCAATGCGTTTATGATCCTTATTATTAAGGCTATTAACCTGCTTAACCCATATACTACCTTGCCAGATACATTTGCTGGTATAGTACAGAAGTTGTAATGAACTGCACAGCCTCTGGTGCAAAAAGTCTTAGTGAACACATGCAACGTTAGAATGAGCAGACAATGTTGAGCAATGTTTGGATGATGCTGCACTCCTTATAAGCACCAAGATGACGATGATGGGCAGGCCTACCCATGCAGGTGAATTATGTTCTGTGGACCTGTGCTCCACAGCGGTGAGCTGACCAAACAAGTGGGGTAAGGAGTAGCGCATCTTTGTAAAGCAGAAAATCAACTAAACAAGGGGAGAAACGAGCATAGACAAACTGCACCAGAGTTATTGAAATACCTGCTTGTGCCATAAATACGTCTGCACGAGAGAGAGAGCTAAAGAGCACAAGGATGGATCGAGTGAGACAGCTTTAGAGTGAGATCAAATTTCCCCCCTCTAAATATGAGGTGGACAACGTTGATATGAAATAAGTCTATGGGAAACACTGCAGTATCTTGGCTAATACCTAGTATTACTCAATACCTAGTACACAACAATATCCCATACATTGCTAAGTATGAATTTAACGATATACATGTTCGGACAACATCCAGAAATGTATTGTGTTACTTGAAGAACACTATAAACCCAGCCCAAACATGAGCAAAGCACTTACCAATACAACATGGTGTGTCAGATCTAACACATTAAGATCAATCCCTCAAGAGCGGAGTGATACGTGACCTGATGCATATGTGGTAGATAAAAATGAGGAAACCCTGTCACATTCATCATGGACAATGACAAGCAAATTGAGCATGTCAGAGGCACAATAGGAACTGCATGTCTGGGGGCCGCTGTCACGCTCGAGCGAGTCCCTCATTTATCTCCTCCTCCAGTGGTGCAAGCAGTTAGAGTGGTCACCTCACAGGTCCACACCCCCCTCTCCGGTTCAATCCTGACCTTGGTCTCCTCATGTCTTCCCTGTGTTTGTGTGGGTTTACTCCGGATACTCCAGTTTCCTCCCACATTCCAAAGACAAAGCATTAGGTTAATTGTTTGTTCTAAATTGCTGTAGTGTCAGCAGGTTTGACTTTTTTTGTTATAACCTTGCATTTGTTAAACAGTTATTGGTGTTGCTGTGACGTTGAATAATGTCACAGCAGTTGTGGAGTGGCAGGAGCTCCTTCCTTTATCTCACCGCTCAATCTTTCTGTACTCCCACTCAGCCTCTTCATCAGCCAAGGAAGATTATGAAGTAACTGACATGTCACTCACAGGACAGCAGCTACCTCCAAGAGCTCAGGGAGATGGAGAAAAAGGAATCATGCTAGTCTTGCTATTAACACCCCAAGTTGTCTTACACCTTTTTTTTTAGCAGACAGGTCAGAGCATTCACCTCCCATAAGCACCAGACAGAAGGGGGGGGGGGGGGGGGGGCACTGACTGGAACGGACCCTTGTGATTATGTGTAACACTGAAATTCTCACTTTAAAATCATCCCTAATAAAGACAAAAATGGGAAGCCAATCTGGAGCACAAAAGCAGGTTTGGTAACAGTTTGCAATGTCTCAAACCTCTTTAAATGGCTTGACTAATAATAATAGTACCAATAATGAGTAATATAATGAGTAATATATTCTGGTATAAATGTATATGACTAAAGGCAAGCAAATACAAGGTTTAGGCAAACATGAATTTACTGATATGCAGCAGTTACAAGCAAAGAATTCAGAGTTAAATCTTTTACTATTCAGCTAACATATGATAAACTACCATAAAAAAAAACTATAGATAAATGATGAAACTGAACTAAATATGTAATGCAGATCTAATGCATTACAGTTATCCAGCATATAGGGACCTGTATAAAACTAAATGCTAGCGATAGTCCTAATTTAGAGCTTACAGTGGGGTAAAAAAGTATTGTCAGCCAGCCACTGATTGTGCAAGTTCTCCTACTTAGAAAGATGACAGAGGTCTGTAATTTTCATCATAGGTACACTTCAACTATAAAAAACCTGCTGACAAAAAAACCTGCACCAGGCTGGGAAGAGTGAATCTACAATAGGCAAGCAGGTTGGTGTGAATAAATTAACTGTGGGAACAATTGTAAAACATACAAGACCATTGATAATCTCCCTCGATCTGGGGCTCCACGCAAGATCTCATCCCGTGGGGTCAAAATGATCATGGGAACAGTGAGCAAAAATCCCAGAACTACACAGAGGGATCTGATGAATGACCTGCAGAGAGCTGGGACCAAAGTAACAAGGCTACCATCAGTAGCACACTACACCGAGAGGGACTCGGATCCTGCAGTGCCAGTACATGTCCAGACCCGTCTGAAATTTGGAAGAGAGCATATGGATGATGCAGAAGAAAATTGAGAGAATATCATGTGGTCAGATGAACCAAAATATAACTTTTTTGTAAAAGCTCAACTCGCCGTGTTTGGAGGAAGAAGAATTCTGAGTTGCGCCATACCTACTGTGAAGCATGGGGGGTGGAAACATCAAGCTTTGGGGCTGTTTTTCTGCAGAGGGGACAGAACGACTGATCCGTGTTAAGGGAAGAATGAATGGGGCCATGTATGGTGAGATTTTAATCCAAAACCTCCTTCCATCAGTGAGAGCATGAGAAAATGGAACGTGGCTGGGTCTTCCAGCATGACAATGATCCCAAACACACCGCTCGGGCAACAAAGGAGTGGCTCCGTAAAAAGCATTTCAAGGTCCTGGACTGTCCTAGCCAGTCTCCAGACCTCAACAAAGGTTATGTTACAAAGTATTGAGTTGAACCAAATTTATTGACCAAATACTTACTTTCCAACCTTAATTTACAATTTAACTCTTTAAAAATCCTACAATCTGATTTCCTGGATTTTTTTTCTCATTTTGTCTCTCATAGCTGAAGTGTACCTGTGATGAAAATGACAGACCTCTCTCATCTTTCTAAGTAGGAGAACTTGCACAATCAGTGGCTGACTAAATACTTTTTTGCCCCACTGTATAAGAGCTATAAAGGCTCATGGATGTTAAGGTTAATTACAGCATAGTACAAGTAATATCATAGGACAATACAACATGTCTATTATATTGCTATTACATTTGTACCTATAACTGCACCTATAAATGTATTTAAAGCATTACTTGAGAACAATACTTCGAGTGCTTTCCCAGCATGATTACTAACCATGTCAATATTTATTGACCTAGTTTATCATCCAGCTGATAAATCAGTCAGGCCCCAGAGTCTTTATGAATGAAGAGCATATATTGTGACATACACAGTGTGTAAAATGAGATAATTTCAAAGGTGTGCAGAGTTCTAATGGCGCTCATCTACTTCGTATACAGTAAAGTTGAATTCCTTTTGTTTAAAGGACAGTAGAAAGGAGATTAACCTCGAGACAACAGTTTTTACTGCATATAGGCCTGTCTCGCATTTTCAACGTCCCTGCCGATTGTGAATCAATGTGTGAGTAAAGCCAGATAACTCCTCATCCAGCCGGGCCTCATTACTGAAGAGCATGCAGAACACGGCAGGAGAGAGCACGGGTTCACACCCATGGCTCTCTCACAATACACACATCTTCAGTGTGACTACCACCTCTTCATACAGGGACAAAGTGACACAGCAGATTAACAGATCATGCACCAGGCTGTAGGAGCATGCAAGTAAGCATTTGAGACTCTCAGGAAAAAGCCAGACCTTTTTTTGATACTGGAGAAATGTAAGTAGCAGAAATCCACCTTTACCCACTGTTCCATTTATTTATGGTTAGAAAATTACATTTTAAACTAAAAGTTAGGATTGTTCCACCCACACTGAAAGACGAATTCTATAAATGTTTTGTAATGCTCTGCTTGACTTCTTGAAACATTTATGCCAAAGACATAATCAAGTACATGTGTTCATACCACTTTTCTCAGGGCAACACCTATCTTTGGCCTGGCCCATATCCTACAGCTCATAAAAACCATACTGTCATGTACAGACATCTCAGTGCTTTGAGAGAAGGAAACGTTGAACAAACTGGAACACGTTTACATATAAAGACCATAGTGAGAAAACAGGACATTAAGTGTACTGGTTGGACTGAAAAGTTGCTATCACACACACTCCATTTAAAGTTGCTAATCTTTAAATGTAGGAGCTGTACAAAACTTCACAATGCGTAATTAAACACGGGAGTCTAAAACATTTACTGACTTGTTCACTATCAAAATTTACAGACCCTAACATCATACAGAGGGGAAGTGAAATACACTCACCACTTCTTGAGTCTACCAGTTGAGCCTGCTGTAGTGGAATCAGTGCGTCCTGTTTGAAACTTTTCCTCAGTGCTACTCTGAGAACAATGCATGGAGGAGAGCAAAGCAGAGCACGGGGGAGTGTCTCACATTAATCATGCAGGCCGCCGGCCAGAAGTAGGGAGCCTGGATAGACTGCTGGGTGGAGCGCGCCCATATACACACACACACACACACACACACACACACACACACACACACATCCACACCCTCTCTGACTCTGTAGCTGCAGGACACAGCTCAGCTCAGACTGGGGAAGTAGCTGACTCGGGGCAAATGCCACGACCGCATTTTAGTAAACTTCCGCTGACTTTCATTCCCAGTGTACATCTGTAGGAAGGATGCCTACGTGCAACCGGGGAATGGAGATAAGATTAGCCTGATATTGTTGAAAGAAGAAACGTTTTTTCCTGATAAATAAGCTGAAAGCTTTGTTTTCTTATAGTAATCCATCTGGTGCTACCTGATAAAATAGACATACACTCCTGGTTACAAGCAAAACAGCTCAAACTAAATGGCTTCAGTCCAATCCACCAACAATCACAAGACTGTTTTAAAGTAAGAAGCTGTTTTATTACAGATGCTACAATATATTACTGTCTCCACTCTGATAAATCATGCACCATCTAGTTCAGTGATGCACAACTCCAGTCCTGCACATTTCACTGCTTAAACATACCTAATAACTCTGAGAATTGTTTTTGATGTTAAAGGCTTGAGCAGTATTTTTCAATATAAAATGGGCAGAAATGGGCAACAAGAAATGATTCAGTCAGAGTATGCCATCGGTGTCCCTGTCTGTAATGAAACAATGTTGTGACACTGTGCACGGATTTATTTATCAGGCAGTGTGTAATTCATTAGCAGTTTTATGTTTACCAATACAAAGGTTGTAATTGCAAGGTTTGCATGCATATGACCCAAGGTTATTTCAGTCCATGTCATATATCCTGTTTCATTACAGCAGTGTGCGCCAAAGTTTTACTTTGAAACTAATTTAACCAAAAAAAAAAAAATATATATATATATATATATATATATATAATATATATGATAGATATATCTATATATAGATAGCTATCGATCTACTATCTATCTATGCGATATACTAGCGATCAGCTATCGAGCTATTCTATATATATTATTCTATATCTCAATATAGATATATTATAATAAGATCTCTATCTCTATCTAGATATATTATATATCCACATACACAGGAGAGAGAGAGAGGGAGAGAGGAGAGAGAGAGAGGGAGGAGAGAGAGAGACGGAGTGTGTGTATATATATATATTATAATATAATATATATATATATATATTATATATATATATATATAGTATATATATATTATATATATTAATAAAATATATATATAAATTACCATTCAATTTGAGTGTCCTTAAAGTGTCCTGGATGAAAGGGCAAAAACTCCCACAGACACATAAGATCTTGTAGAAGGCCTCCCCAGAAGCGTGGAAGCTGTTGCAGCTGCAAGGGGGCAACTCCGTATTAATGCCTATAGATTTACAGGCATAGGGATATCAGAAAAACCTGTACCAGTACTGTCTAGGTGACCGAATATTTTGTCCATTTAGCGTATCTAATCAAAAAAGTCAATATTATAATGCTTTAAATAGAAGCACAACCGTGAAGCAGATCAGTTACAGTTCATACTCTTTAGCATTATATTTTACCCTAAAGAAAACACCTGAAAACCAACCATTGCTCATCCATATGGACAAGTCTATTAAACCATTTCAAACAATCAAATTCAAAACAGCATACACATGAAAGGAAGTTGGTGGCCTCACAGTTACTGGACTATGGACCAGAAGGTCCAGGGTCCCACTTCTACCAAGCTGTCACTGAGCAAAGCCCTAAACAGTAAAATTGCTTGGAATGTCACTCTAGATAAGGGCGTCTCCTAAATGCTGTAAATGTAAAGGCTCTGCTAATCTTTCACCTGGCATCACATGGAATAATAAAACAGAACTATCCAAAAATAACTTCCAGAACTCTACAATACTCCTTATCTACTTCTGGGAAAATAATGTACAAATTAACATAAAGACGAAACTACACTCCTTAGAGTTCATTAGGTACATCATCTTTGAACTTGCACTTTTAATTGGCATTTCATCAGAAACACCTACCGTATGTACTCTGTAGATATAATCTTACTTTTGTAGCCCATCTATCAGTATACACATTCAGCTGCCCCCTATGCTGTTCCTCAATACAAAAGCGAAACAACAAGGCCACCACTGGGTGACTGACCATTCTCAGCACAACACTACAGCAGGATACGTGAGGACTTGGTGTACATGTACAGGCCACATTATTAGATATTCCTATATCCCCGAATTTGTGCAGCTTGCAGATAAACAGTAACAAACCGTAGGCAAGTTCATTCCATGCACAATTTCTGTTGGTCGACACAGTAAAGCATCCTGTTTTATCCCCAATTATCATGCTAAGGGCCTCAGGGGAGTGTCTGGGGCCTGACCTAACTTAATTGAACTGGGCACAATCAGAGAGTCACCAGGCACCAGTCTATTGCAGGGTTCTGTAACAGCAGCAACACCCAACCTTCATGTTGCAAACCCCACCTGGGATTGTGAAACCAGACTCTCAGACACTGCCACTTCCAGCAGCTGGCCTTAGCACTGAGCCACCAGAGTTAGTCCAAGGCTGCAATTTAAATTAAACTGTTAAAATCACTGTACCTAAAATTTACAGAGTAGTTATATAGTTTAAATGCAGCTGTTACAGTTAAAAAGGACTTTGTCCTTATGGCTCCAGGTAAAGAGTTGAGCAAATCCTTGCTGTCACTCGATGGACAAAAAAAATAATTCATGCAAAGTCTATTTAGGTCCAAACCATCAGTAAGAAGTTGGTTGTTACACCATGTTTATGAAGTGAATGTTTGTTATTAATGGGGGAAAGGTTTCTTATACCATGACAGCAGTGACAAATAACTTGCATTGCCATAGGAAATGTTTTAAGCTTCTGACTTCATACAGACCTGATTTATGACGGCAAACACTGTCGCATTTATTACAAACTGCCGTTGATTCCTGATGGTCTCGTTTACCACTGGAACTTTGATTTATAGCGCCCCCTTGTGGAGATACACAAGCCTGCTAAATGTACCAAGTGGGAGAGAATGAGTTAGAAGCTAGATCTACAAGTCTTGACTTGCAAGAAAAAAAAAAAAGCAAACCTGGTTTTGTAAGGTCTCACCACAGTTTGCCATCATACTTCTATGGTGTTATGAGGTTGGCTGTGACCCGGAACGGCTTACGCTTGGAAAAAACGGCCAAAGGACATGCTTCCTGCGGCAGTTGAGGAAATTCAACTTACCTTAGGCACCAAGGGTACTCTACAATCATAGAGTCCATACTCTTTTTGGTCGGTTTTAAATGGAACAACTGCCCAGTTAAGGCAAAGTCAGGGCAGTAGCCCATTCCCAGTTGTTCCTGGGCGAGTGTCAGAATATCGTGGCAAACTTGTCCCACAATTTTGCAGCTTACATAAAATAGCAATTATAATATAGTAATTAAGCCAAGATGTACAACACCTACATGTATATAATCGCTATAATTTACATAAATTATTTACAGCAGAAATTCCTTTAGATTTGTCATTCATTCACTTTCTTATCCGCTTCATCCTGAACAGAGTTGGCAGGAGAGCTGGTGCCTAGCCGGCAGCATAGGGAGCAAGGCAGGAACATTCCTAGACAGGGTGCCAATCCATCATAGGGCACACACTCACACACTAGGGGCACTTTAGAGACATCAATTAACCTAACATGCATCTTTGGAATGTGGGAGGAAACAGGAGTACCCAGAGTAAACCTTCCTGGGCACTGGGAGGACATGCAGACTCCAGTGCATCTAAAGCAGACACGCCACCCACACATTTGGCTACATCTTCTGCACAAGTTTGGAATGCAAGTCTACATTCGTGCCCTTTAATGCTATGCAAGGCATCTGTGTATTGGTAACACTGACACTGCTGTATTTACTAAAGATGTAATAGCTGGTGGGCTACACTGCCTACCTGCCCACTGCCTTCGCACAGTTTTTGGTTCAGTACCAGTGTGTGCACATGTTCCACCCCAACCCGTATAGGTCACGTTAAAAAGATAGTGTGAACAGCCTTTAAAAAAAATAAATTAAAATATCCGATTTGGTGATTGGATATTTCCACTGTGCTTGCTGTGTGAATGTGGCCTAAGGCATTTACATTTTCAAAGCACATATTTTACACAAGACACATTTGAACCTCAACAAAATCTTTGTTTTGGATCTTGCCGGAGCATGAACAGCCATCACCTTGTGTAACACTGGGGATCTGAGTACTTTAGTTATAGCATCCAGACAGCTAGGTGAATTCTGACAGCTCCCTGAAGAGGAGAGAGATTACACTGAAGGGCCTTTTTGTGGGCAACTGTCACTCACATCTACACGCAGGCACATCATGACATACTGCCTCACAGATTTTCCATTTCGTCTTCATCACGCTACACCAGCACAATCTTCTTTTTAACTGTTTGGCTCCGGGGCCAGGAATGATGCAAAATGATGCCGAAAATAGGAACCACCTGAGAAACAGGAACAGTTAAGATACATGGTGTTGTAAAACAGCAATCACTCATGACTACAACATTCACTCATTTTCATACCTTCTTGATCCACTTTAGGGTCGCAGGGAGCCGGGGCCTAACCAGCAGCACAGGGTGCAAGGCAAGAACCAACCCTAGACAGTGCGCCAATCCATTGCAGCACATGCCAACTGAAATAGCACATCTGAAATGTGGGAGGAAACCCATACAGAATATTTGCATGTTCTCCCTGTGCCCACAGACAAATGCCACAAAGGCAGAGTCCAAATGAGGGATCTATGCAACTGTGGGACAACAGCCCTAACCACTGAGCCACTGCACTGCCCTTATGCATACAACAGCCCGATGCAAATGTTAGTCATTTGTTGTGGTTCCAGTGGGCTGTTTTTCTAACAAATAAAAAAAAAACAGACTGTAAACCTGGTGAACCGCATGACTAATGAAACATCCCCAAACTTATTTTTAACCAAAAAAACAAAACAAAAAACAGACCCAAAAAAAACCCCACACTCACACATTTTAAACAGTCCACCACTTCCATCTCATTTGCCAGCTAGAGGTCTATTGCGCATTCAGACCCTTAGCCTTTTAAAATTCAAAAAGGAGAGGCATCTTTCTTGCGCCCTGCTGAGCATTTAATTTTATTAGAGCACGAATGAGCACGTCATGTGCTTTTGTGTTTGTTTAATTACACATAGTAGAATAAATTACAATCTTCAGAGAGGATCACACTGATCCACCAGCTAATGGCTGAACGCAGCATCACCCAACCATCTGCTGTCAATCATGCAGAACACTCAGTGAACTGACTGGCCTAGGCATTCTCATTTTAAGCCTCTCACATCATGAAGTGTCCTCTGGGTGGCAGTAATGAGACAGCTCTATCACAGCAACCTTAACTGTTACTGTGACCAACTTCAAACAGGCCAGGTATACACGGAAAAGAACAAACTCCATTGTCAATCCTTAATGAACAAATCAAATGACGCAGATCAGCGAATTTCTAACGCTTTAGGGAGAGGATGATCAGAAATGGGGCTCCACTCTCTACCACATGACATTTGTGTTATTCACTCTGTATGATTACAAACCTTTCGCCTTAGAAAAGCCTGACAGAATACAAAAACATCTGAAAGCCGTTTAGTTGAGCGTCAAAAAGAGGCTGCAGAAACAAGTCAGGTTTGATACGGAACGTTATTATAAGCTATGACAGGGTGATTATGTGTACATCATTATAGCCTTCTTCAAATAGGAATTCAGTTGATTATCAGGCCTAATTAATGAATGTCCTGGTGTAAAACCCAGTCATTTCTTTGTGTTAAACTCTTCACAGCGGGTAATGAGCACTTCATCAGTGTCTTGCGCTGTCAAATTACAGAAAGTGTGAAAATGAATAACACCCCGAAATAATTACAGAGAGAGCGCCCCATTATCTGAAACAATTAAAAAATCTGTCATCTCGCAGTGGAACTGTGGGTTGCACTGGTGATGTGTAGTATCCAGCCTGCTGGCGGAGCATAGCAGATTTCGCCATTGTCACAGTAATTATATTGGCTGGGTAACAAAAAGAAGAGGCTATTCATGCACCCAAACTTAAGCCCGCAAACTGTACACAATGGAATAACAAAGGAATAAGCCACAGATGTGGACTCTGAAAAATAAATAAGCTACGAATGGAGGCACATGGAGCTCATTTTCCTCGCATTGTAAATTATGCGTTTACACTTGACTGGACTTTCACATTTTCATTTCATTTCACCACTGAATCTCAGACAACCTCACTTGCAGCTCCCTTGCCCCAGTCTGCAGCTTTTAACTATTGTTCAGCAAGTGAATGCTGTGTAACGGATCTCTCTTTTGTGGGTTTGGGGTGTCGTGAGGCCCTCTCAATCTGTCGCTGGCTCCATAAGCCGTCTTAACCCCACCGCTTGTTGTTGTTCAGATTCAATAACCTGGCTCTGGCGTCTCCTCTGGACTTGCGTTTTCTATCACATTGCATTGGACAGCTCCATGCTACATTAAAAATATTCCAAAACAGACTTAACACATGCTCGCTCTGGCAACCACAACTGCCTACATGCCCAAAGATTTGCTGTTGGCTTCAGTTGGTTTCTCTTCTCATATTCATGATCCATCCATTTTCATTCTCAACTGTCCTGCTTGTCTCTGTAGGCTTCTGTGCGCTGAAACATACTGGAAGAGCCCAGACAAATTATTAGTCTACAGTTTGAGCACCTCTTGTCAAGTGATGTTTAACTGATTTTTTCAAAATAAAGTTAACAACTTCTGAAGGGAATAAGCTTAAACGTGACACATTTCCACAAAATTTAGTACAGCATCTGAGACTGTGCAAACACACAGAGGACTGCCTGGAAAGGAGCCCAAACCTTGCATCCACTACATGCTACATTTCATTTATTTTGTTTGTATTCAAATTTGTTTCTTTCAGTGTCAAGTCAGATTTATTTATATAGCACTTTTTACAATGGAGCATTGTCTCAAAGCAACTTCACAAGTTTAGATTATCTCCTCCTAATATCTACGTCCAATCGCAAATTGAGCAAGCCTAGGGCGACAGTGGCAAGGAAAAACTCCCTAAGTGTTATGAGGAAGAAACCTTGGGAGGACCAAGACTCAAAAAGGGACCCAACCTCCTTGGGCGACATAGATGATAAATCTAAGAATGAAACTAAAGCCATGAAAAAGTTAAGCAGTAGTCTTTTAGAAAATCAGCATGTCTCATTTGACCACAGCCTCTCTTTTACACCCATAATACAGGCCAAATCCTACACATCTTGCTTTTTACTATATATTCTCCCACAGGGTGCTGCAAGTTAATACTATTTTGTCACATTTTAATCCTGTCATTTCCTGATCAGGGGGCTCTGGCAGCCAGGTAATCACAGGGCACAGGCATGTGCCCTAGATAAGACGCCAGTCCATCGCAGACATATCGCACACCAAGATATGATGGTGAAAAGTAAAAACCTATACATGTCATAACTATGTTTGTGTAATGAAATTACTTGACAGTAGGGGCGTGCGATATGTATCGCCTTAATTTTTTATTTTTTTAACAAAGTGCGAGCTGACTGAGTACGTCACTCACATCGGTCAAAAACACAGCACAAAAGCTCACATTCATTGCGTCATTTAGGCAGGTAGGATAGACTACTCCGCATGCACTCTGAGTGAGTGAAAAAAACTGCACCAGGAGACAAAATACAGATACCACCAGCCTCGCAATTTACATCCTCACTCCCATGGAGGTGATTTGGCTTTGGAAAAACGTGTTGCTCAAAAGACAGCAATCTGCAAACTATGTCAGAAATCAATTGTTGTTCAAGACAGCTCGACAATTAACTTCTTTCACCAAATGCAAACAAACCACTGCAAATGAAGAAATTTGACAAACTCACACTCGGTAAACCTTAGCGGAATCACTCTGCAAAAAAAACAAAAGTGCCTTATGACAAGAAAAATAAGAGACATGAAGACATGACAGAAATGCTGTCACCAATTCCATCACGAATGACACTGTGCCAGTTCAGGTGATTGAGAGAAATTGGTCCAAACTACTTTTGAATACTTTAGACCCAAAATATACACTGCCAAAATATAATTTTATTATTCTTATCAATAAAATAACAGAAAATACTAATCTTTTTTTTGTCAATATCACACACCCCTACTTGGAAGACTGAAAAATGTAAGACTTAGTTCTTTTAATTAGAAAAAGTAATCCCTTAAAATTTAAACAAATAAACCAGAACCAATACATACATTTGCTCAGGCCCTACCATGAGAGAATGATCACTTGTTAATAAGCCAAATGTTAATGTGCGTTTCAGATTTACATTAGACTAACTAAAAACTCAACACACAGGATCATAAACAAGTGTTTTTGCCTATAAATATATAAGCAATACAATAAGTTTTATATATCGCTTTTTATACAACTCAAAGATGCTTTACAGATATTAAACAAATGATCAACAGAAGGGAGGGATGTTAATGAAGGTTGAAAGCTTGCTTGAAGAGATGAGTTATCTGGTTTTTGAATGTTTGTACTGAATCTGAAGCACTGATGTATGGGCGAGAGAGAGGTCCAGATGGTGGGAGCAGCAATGGCAAAGGCCCTGTCCCCCAAGGTATGATGCTTAGATTGGTGACGGGAGTGAGGAGGTTGGAGTCCAATGATCAAAGACGATTGGACGTACAATGATACTGAAGAAGACTGGTAAGATATAGTGGGGCCAGGTTGTTGAGGGTTTTGTATATAATAAGAAGGATCTTATAATGGATTCGTTGTTGTATGGGAAGCCAGTGGAGCTTTTGGAGGACCGGGGTGATCTGTTCTCTGGAACGGGTGCTGGTGAGTAACCGGGCAGCCGAGTTCTGTACATATTGCAGTTTTTGTATGTGAGTGGAAGGAAGACCTTATAGGATGCTATTGTAGTAATCAAGTCTGGAGGAAATGAAGGCATGGATTAAAGTTTCTGTTGCAGAGGTGGATAGGGTGGGGCAAAGGTGGGCAATGTTTAGAAGATGAAAGAAGGCCGTTTTGGTAAGCTGTCTAATGTGGGGTTGAAAAGAAAGGGTGGGGTCAAAAATAAAGCCAAGGGAAGGGGGTGATGCAATGTCCATCAATGGAAAGAGACAAGTCCTGGGTAAAGAGGAGGAGGGATTTAGGACCGGTTATGATTATTTTAGATTTATTACAGTTGAGTTTTAGGAAGTTGTTGGTCATCCATGATTTTATTGCAGTGAGACAGTTGGAGACTGTAGCTTGGGTGATGGTTCTTGTGAAATTGCACAGGAACGGGGAAACATGTAGAGGATGAAGCGGAGAGGACCGAGCACCGAGCCTTAAGGTACTCCATGGGTTACGGGAGCGGTGTGGGAAGTACAGTTGTTTATGGAGATATATCGGAATCTATTGGAGAGGTAGGATGTGAACCAGGAAAGAGCTGAACCAGTGATGCCAATGTGCGTCTAAACGGTGGAAGAGAATGGAGTTATCTACTGTGTCGAAAGCTGCGCCAACATCAAGGAGGAGGAAGACAGAGAGAGGAATAGTCCTTAAACAGTGAAGGTCTAGCATAAGAAATAAAAGTTTTCCCAAAAGCCTGTTAGTTTTCATTCTTTTAATACCAGCCCAGTGCTCAAAACCTTTGAAAAGAACTACAAAAACCCCTGCCTATACCAATTCAGTTTGAGTGGCTGACTCAAAAGATGTGCAATACAGCGACTAAACGTGGCACAAATGTGGAAGCGTCCAAAGTATGCAGCAACAAATCACACAAAAAATTTTAATTACGAAAAGAGAACGATTTTTGAAAATTACAGTCACGTGTATTAATCTCCATAGCTACCTTTCATCTCTTCCTGGATGATTTTCCCTAGAAATATTCTGAGACAATTCTACAGCATTCCTGACTTCAGAGCATTCAATACACAGACATAAAATTCCATACAGGCATTACAGAAGAATGCACTTGCAGAGAAGATTTGTGCCAAGATGTGTTGGAAGTAGACAGCACTGCCTCATTTGCTCTACTCCAATTCAATTTTCGTCATGAATCATGAAACGGATAGATTTTTCCATCAATAAACGACAACCCATTCCTTCCCATGCGAGCTGTCTAAGAATCAAGTTTAAATAGGCAACTGCACCCAGCTTATAGCCTTATAAGAAATCATCCAGCCTCTGCAGTGCTGTTGCATTAAGCATCCAGAGCAGCACGCACAAACCTGCTGACACAAAACTCTGCTATTCATGCATAACCGACGATGACACAACAGTCATCTTTTTTCACATCAGCTCAAACATACAGCAGAGGATTAGACAGGAACATCTAAACCAAAATCCATCCTAATCAGATCTCATTAAAATGTATTCCAGTACTGCATGTTACTCAAGTAATGCATGTTACCATGCTAAACTAATTTTAGGTCGTGATGACACTAAAATGAATGTCAGCTATTATCCACCTCACCAGCCCACTGCAGACAGATTAGAAAAATCAACACAGGAGCTAAAAGAAAAGGTGCAATGGGTAGATTTTTGGTTCTAATGCTCATCATATGAGCTACAATGACACTAGAACGGTTTGTTCACCTCATGAATCCACCTTTGTTTTACATGACGTCACATCAGCATAAATGGCTATTCATAACAGGAGCAAGGTTATATCAATACGGGGAGGCAATTTAAAGCGACCATTTACCTCAACACGTCTTTGGAATGTGGTAGGAAACTGGAGTACAACCCACAAATACACAGGGGAGAACATGTAAACTCCACACAGAGGGAGTCCAAGTTTCAGGACTGAACTGCTCTCTGATCTCTGCAACTGAGGCGACTGCGCTAACTGCTTGCACCACCATGCTTCCATACTACCCATGTAAATTGATGTGAATCTACAAGAATCTGGTGGATCTACTGTGACTGGTAGAGTTCATACTAATGAATGATGTAAACTCAGTTCAGCCCAAATCTGTCTTTTCTCAGGCATATAAGGCATTTAAATGGTAAGAACAATAAAAGATTGACCAGTGCACTTAAAATGCAGAGAATTCTGAAGGAGGGGCATATGCACTTTAGTACAATTACAGACTGTAGCCCAATTCTACGAAGTAATTTTGTATAATTACTTTTAATTTAAACAGGTTAATTTCCACAAATGTATACAGTAAGCAACACTTGATAATCAATGTGTCATCACATCAGGCAAAGGATCACAGCGATGTAGTCTGTTTAAAATACATTCGAGGCAAGTTATTTTAGCAACTTAATTCAGAAAAAGGGGATGAGATGGAACATGTCATCTCATTCCAGCATAATTTGCACCACTAGGGTTTGATATAGTTTGGCAAACCTTTGGGATATTTCAGAAACAGTGGCCCTTAACACAACGGTAGGTACAACTGCTCCTTAGTTAATATCTCTAACAGAAATGGACTACAGAAACTGTAATGCTTTAGGTCAGCTCCTGAACACATTCACAACAAAAGTGCTTCACATGAACCTTCTGACGTAGTGGAAAAATTGCCTCCCTGTAGGTGGTGAGGCAGCCTAATACTAGACATCTGAATCACCATATAAACTGCCTGCGACCGCCTGTGCATGCTGGATTCATGCTGTTGACAGATAAACGATGCCCCCCCCACACTTAAATATCAAGCTTGTAAGTGACAGGCACTCTTCTGGCCCTCTTCCACAGTTTATCTTTTTATAATGACTCTCTCCATCTCACTCCTCCAGTCCTAAGAGCACGAGAGTGTGAGAGGTGAAGCAGATTGATATGGCAATTACCCTGCCCAATGCCATTCATCTCTACCTTTCCTCCAACTGAAATCAGACTTATGTTAGTTTCCTACACAATTTAAGGATCTAGTGTAACTGCTCGAGTGTAAAATACACAGACACACAGACACATAGACACACAGACACACAGACTAATGAGATGGAGAAAAGTGAAGTGGCCAAGTGTTAATTTAAGCTGAGGCTTTACTAGACCTGCCACCGAGAGTGTAATCCCCTAGTGGGAAGAGATGGAGAATTAGTTTCTAACCCTATTAGATCATCTCAGATATAGAATAATGCTTGGCCAGGGACAAGAGAATTCTCAGTCTTACGGCCTGCCAGACCGGCGCCCTGCGGAGAGCGCATAATAACATTGCTGTCAGCCAGTTTCCTTCCACTTCTCATAATAAAAATGCTCATTCTGCAGTTCCTCTGCATCCAAGGCATATCTCCAGTACTTAAATCATAACCCTGTTTAAAGTCATTCTAAATCAGGAAGATTCCTTAGCTCATACATGCCTCTGTACTTATGTAAGGCAATACGTACACGAGGACAATTAGAAATACAAAAGTGGAGATATTCTATTTCAATTCTGACACCTCCCAATACTCCCAGTTAGCTGTTCTTATAGTAAACTTGTATGGATTTTGTCCAAATGTCTGGTCTGTCAAAATGCCATTTCAACCTCAAAACACATAAATCAGAGCACACTTGCCTTTTCCTCCACTTCCTTCCTACCATTAAGAAAATAGTTTGTTTTTCTCATGGATTAATTAATTATTAGGTAAAGCACAAGACGACAGCAAACTATATTTTACTATTTTAATCAGACGCAGTTGCTTACAGCATTAACAACATTTACGAATGAGTAACCTGACTGGAGAATGTGATGCGCACAAGCACATGTAGGATACACACACATACGAGTACGCCTCCTCTGACTGACATAAAATACACATCAAGTCTGATCTGGCCGAGCTGGCTGTGCCACATCTCAAAATCGGATTCATTAACAACTGTGATTTCCATCTGTATTGGGAAATTTAATTTCCATGTGATTTTTAGGTGTTCAGACTGCACAAAATCTCATGAGAGCTCACATTTGATTTGAGCTGCCAATCTGAACATAGGCCAAAACTCTCCAACAACACACAGGAAGTCTGCATTCGTTTCCACCACACCACTTCATTTTGTTGAGTTAAAAGATTCTCAGTGGGCAGGTCAGCAATGCCAAACTTTACTGTGCTTTAAACTGATGTTTTTAACCAAACTCGACTACTGCAGTCTTTCTGATGTGACTTTTGCGTGTGCTAAATGCATATCAATGCCAACAACAAATGCTATTCAGATCTAGTCAGAGGTAGTGCCATGAGTTTGTGCCCGACTCAATCAAAACATCAGCAAAAAATGATTATACTGTTGAGTGATTTGATCTTCGTATACTGTGGTTTGGGGTAATTAATGAAAACTGGAGCCGGAGTAGCATAAATCAAAACCCACCTACACTGAAGCTTCCTTTGAAGAAGCTGTGGTGAAGCATCTAGATCTAAATTCCTTAACGCCCCGGTCATGCCAAAAATCTAATTGAGAGTCAGATTGGATTAGAGTTGACAGGCAGAGTATAAGTGAAGGCTACTGATATAGCCACTTCCTTTCAGACGAGACTCTGAGAAGCAGCGTGCTTAACAAAATAAAGGCAGAGACATCACAACAAGAAAAAAAAAAAAAAAGTGCGTTACAAAGCAAAATAGGATATGGATAGGGTATGTGCGCAGTGAGCACTCTGTCCACATTCATTATATGTAATCTGGTTGCTGGTAAAATTGTGATAACCTAGTGGTTAAGGTACTGAGCTATGGACCAGACGGTACAGGGTTCAAATCGTACCCCTAACAAGCTGTCATTGTTGGGTACTTAACCCACAACTTCTTGGACTGTGATACTGTATCATTTGTAAGTCTCTCGGGATAAGTGTGTCTGCTTAATGACTAAAAGACACTAACACTCTGTCAAGCAGACCCTCAGAAAAACCCTCAGAAGATTTAAGCTGTGACAAGATGCCAACTGGCATTTTAGAAAGAAACCAGAGCACACTGTACTTCCAGCCCAACAGTGTTTAGGGGAAGAATGAAATCAGGCTCTAGTCCAGCGATCGCAATGAGCACTGGAAGGACAGAGGGACCACAGCTGTGCAATTATAATGTTTCCACAAGGATGCTCCCACTGATTAGCAATCAGAGGAAGATCTGCTCACAATCATTCTGTGCAGGAATGAGGCAAACACAAAGAAAGCTGAAGGCTATTTTGTGGCAATTCATCATCTTCACAACTGTTACAGTGAAGCTTTAGAGAAGTACCTTAGACTAAGTGAAAATAGTCAAATTGAAAAGAAAACAAAAAAACATGAACACTCTTTGAGGACGCTTCATCCTAATGCATGCAAGCTCGCAGTAGGAAATGTGCAATATCTATGTTTCCTAGGATTATCAATAACTATAATTAGACGACACTTTGGCAGTGTACATCTTCGGTATAACTTATTCAAAAGTTGTTTGAACCATCTGTCTCTCAAACACCTGCACTGGCACGGTGTCTTTCACAATGTAATTGGTGACAGCATTTGTTATGCCTTGCCATCTGTTGCTTTTCTTGTTGTAAGGCACTTTTTTGGAGAACAATTTTGCTAAGGTTTATTGTGTTCTTATGATAACTTGGCTGGCTTAAGCCTGACATGGACAGGTGACTCCCAAAGACTGTCATAATGAAACGGTGTTTGTAATAAATGACACACTATTCAGCTTTTAATTTAACCCTTAGGTGAATAAATGAACATGAATGGGTAATTGTGGCTATGGCAGTTAGGCTGTCAAACATTTTGGGTTATACATAGATTAAAACAAGGCTATTTCGATGACACCTTACAAAGCAAGAATGATGTGCAATGCATTTAACAAATAATGTGTACTACATACTTAAAAATAAAAAAAATATGGAGAGTAGTGGCATGTTGCAAATCTTGAGTTTCATAACAGTATATTCGGTCAACTCCGTGGTGGTAAGGTTAGATACAAATAGCTAGAAAGACCATTGGAGTGGTATTGTACAGGTATAAAACTGATTGACAGTAACTGTTTGCAAGGTAGATCACGGTCTGTATATACAGTGGTGCTTGAAAATTTGTGAACCCTTTAGAATTTTCTATATTTCTGCATAAATATGACCTAAAACTATCAGATTTGCACACAAGTCCTAAATGTAGATAAAGAGAACCCAGTTAAACAAATGAGACAAAAATATTATACTTCGTCATTTACTGAGGAAAATGATCCAATATTACATATTAATGAGTGGCAAAAGTATGTGAACATCTAGGATTAGGGGGATGGTACACCAGAAACTGAAAGCAAAGCCCCACCCCCCTTAAAATGGATGTTGTAATTGTATTCCTTCTGCCCCCTTATCAAAATTAAACTACATTTACATTTTACATTTACACATTTAGCAGACGCCCTTATCCAGAGCGACTTACAATTGATACAGTCTTACAATCCAAGCAATTGTGGGTTAAGGGCCTTGCTCAAGGACCCAACCCTGGACCATGTGGTCCGGAGTCCAGTACCTTACCCACTAGGCTACCTGTTTTTGCCCACCCAAATCTTTCCAATACCCATCCAAAGGTGACATCCTAGTAATGCTTGTGGTAAATCAGATTACTGTTAATGCTTGGAATAGAAGATAAATAATATTATAACTAGACATCAATTAAGACAACTACTAAGTAGATCCAACCCTAATTTTTAAAACCTGATTAAATAGATAATCAGATATATTTAAAATACATTTCATTTAACCATGTAAGCAGAAGAGACATTGCTGTTCAATAATGCAACTGACTTACACTTATGACATGTAAAGCTGCTGTAAAGCAGAGAAGAAATGGAAACTGCCTAGAAATACAAACATGCTTGCAAGTTCAGCTAAGCATCAAGATTTGGTGCAATTAAATATGCTCCTCACATTCCCTTCTCCTGCTAACAAATTGCAACAGCAATACATTGCTGCTGCAATAAAGGCTTAATGGCCAATCAATAATAAACTTGAGTCCATGCTTATGACCAAGCCGAATCCACACTTAATAGGCAAGGGGGAGTCATTTGACCTTGATTGTTAAAGCGAATACTCCGCCTTACTACCTGATAAGTGCTCTCCAGGCTGTGATGGAAGTGCTCAGGGGAGAGAGAAAACTACATCGCCCCTCTGGAGTCACTGCTGAAACAGAGGCCCTACTTTACAGCAGCTATTTCATCCTATTAGTTGTTTGTGATAACATGCACTCCCCAAGGCAATAGATGAGGATTGCTAATTAATCCAAGTCTCTAAAGTTTGGCTTCAACATTTAGGGTGTACTCACACTAGGCAATTTGAACCGCGCTCAGGTGCGTTTGGTACCCGAGCGTGGTTTGTTTGGGTAGTGAGAGTGCTCCCAATCGTGTCGGTGCTCGGGCGCACTTGAAAGAGGACTCCAGCACGGTACATATGTAGTGTGACAGCAAATGGTACCCGGGTGCGATTGACGATGAAGATGATGTCGATTGTCTGACTGTTTCATTAGGGTTCACTGTGGTCTGAGGTGAAGTGTTTACTTGAGATTTGGGCTGATGAAAGCATAACGATTCAACTAGACAAGAAACAATGCAGTAATGTTTCGCGCATGAAAAACAGCGTCAGCTGACTCAGTAAAAATCTTGCGTGCAGCACGAAAAGCCGAAATCAGTGCGTCACAATCAGTACATTTATTAAAATGCTTATTACGGCTGTGTGTCAGCACAAAAAAAAAAAAAAAAAAAAAAAAAAAAAAAAAAAAGGCTAATAGCAAGTACAAGCAAGTGCACCGCATAATCAATGCACCTCATTAAAAGGCATATAGTATTTAGTCCACTGTGCTGTGAGAGCCCGTCTTATACGTGCAGCACAGCACAAGCAGCCGAAATCAGTGCGCTGCATAATCAATGCATTAGACGTATTAGGGCTGTGTGTCAGCGCGCCCAAAGTGAAACGCCATTAAAAAGCCACATAAGTCCAAGCATAAAGTCCGCTGTGCTGTGCGACCCTGTCTTGCAGCATGAGAAGCAAAAATGCAGTGCGCTGTAAAATCAATGTACATACAGTGGGGCAAAAAAGTATTTGGTCAGCCACTGATTGTGCAAGTTCCCCTACTTAGAAAGATGAGAAAGGTCTGTAATTTTCATCATAGGTACACTTCAACTATGAAATACAAAATGAGAAAAAAATAACTAGGTCAAACAGGTGCCATTAATACAGGTATCGAGTGGAACACAGAAGAGGTTACAGGTCTGAGAGAGCCAGAAATCTTGATGCTTTGTGGGTGACCAAATACTTATTTTCCACCATGATTTACAATTAAATTCTTTAAAAATCCTACAATGTGATGTCCTGGATTTTTCTTCATGTCGTCTCTCATAGTTGAAGTGTACCTATGATGAAACTTACAGACCTCTCTCATCTTTCTAAGTAGGAGAACTTGCACAATCAGTGGCTGACCAAATAGTTTTTTGCCCCACTGTATTATGTTATAATGCGCATTAGGGCTGTGCGTCAGCGTGCACGAAACGAAACCAAAGAAAAGCACAAAAGCATGCGTTTACCCGACCACATATTTACAACCATGAAGTATGCTGTGCTGAGCGAGTGTGTGTATCGTGATGACGAAAGCGTGCAGGACCCCGTTTCGGCAAACCTAGAGTGAGCAGGAGCCAGGACGCGAATGGGGACGGGGAACAAACTCGCTCTGGCACGGTTCAAGGCAACCGTGCTCAGTGCGAGTACACTCGATTAATTATCCAAAACCACATAGTTTGATCTTAGCTTAAATGTCTACAATTAAACCCTGTTAAAAGCTTAATGCAAAGCAAAAACGGTCTCAAAGGCAAATGATAAAACTGTGTGAGCACAAATGTGCATTCAGTTGTGTATGCATTTCCCCCCATCACTGATTTACTTGTTGATTCAATCTTTCTGGAAGGATGAACACGCAGATGCACCAAGCAAGAGAGAGCAGCCACCCGAAAGCTAAATGTCGATGGGTCAGTTCTTGTCATCAGTTCAGCTCATGTAATCTCGCTCTGTCTGTTTGTGTACATCACAATACAGCTAAAGAATTCTGAATGATGTTGAAGACGAGGCTTTTCATAATCCAAGCCCAGCTTAAGGCAGCTCACTATACAGTTATGAAGCATCTTAAACTAACCTTTTTATCCGAAGAGGGCCAAGTAAAAACACTTTACTAAAGGAACAAATATTTTGCCATATTGACCACTTTTTACTCATGGTTACGCGTAATCACTTTGTGCAGCACGATGGCAGTGATTAACTCCGTCGCCTCACACATCCAGAGACCTGGGTTCGAGTCCCAGTCCAGTTGCTGCATCTATAGTGCCATATGATTTCCGTGATCCGGAGAATATGGAGAGATTCATGGAATTAGGAATAAAAATGGACTTCAGATATGAAGATGGAGACACACAGAGTTTGAAAATCTAAACCATAACCAGTGATCGGCTGATCAGCTGCACATAACCGATTCTGTGCTGTTCACATTTAACTTGTGCTGTGCATGACAAAAACAGTGACACAAACAGCACAGTGCTTTCAAAAATTCAGAATTCAGTTCATGAACAGAGCTTTAAACAATTTAGACATTTTAAACGGAGCTTCAAACAGTATAGATACAACCGGTGCTTCTCTAGTCTTAATAGCAAAATTCAGGCACAACAGTGTCCTAATGATTAAAGGGCATTACTAAAGGGTTTTAGTAATTTTAGTAAGGTTTGTTGAAATTGAATTATTTAAGATACAAATTGCACTTTCGTTTGCTCATTCTTTTTTACAACTTTAATTTACATCATGTTTGATGCTGCTAAATGTTATAGCTGCAATTTTGTTAAATACAAAGGTGCCATTTTGCTATTGTTTGCTTAGTTGTAGTTCATTTCTTATACCAAAATTGTTAAAATCCTAAAATTGGAACAATGGGAAAAAATTCCATAAATACAAAAATTGAAAAAAACGGAATTAGGGAAAAAATAAAATCAATTTCATAGGGGCCTATGTTTATGAAGTTTGCATGTTGTCCCCGTATGGGGTTCCTCCAGATACTCCCATTTCACATATGAACACTCCAGACCACTCTTGAACCTGACCAGGATATGATCAGCTTAAAATGTTAAATGTTAATGTTAGATGTTAATAAATAGAAAAATAACCCAAGGTAACAAAAGTAGTCATTCAATGAACTGTTCAATAAATACCGATTCTTCTAAAATTCCTTAACACTAAATACATATTCAAACACACTAAGGCCATGCTATTTATAAAGATTTCAGTTGTTCAGTAATACCTACACGTATGTAAAGACAAAATGTCACTTTCCTCCTCTATTAAATGTTTAATGTAATTAATTACACTGGGGATGTTTCCAGAAAAAGTCTAATTGTACTATTTGTTTAAGATTTATCTGTATATAAAACCTTTATCTTGAACAGATACACAGCATGTAAAAACAGAATCTTCTCACACTTCTCTATGTCTGTGTTGTAAATTATTATAAACAGATCACAAACTCAATTTACTTTTCCATCACTTCATACTGCACATCACTGAATGACAGCTGATGTCATACATCGGGGGATTTCTGTCCCTTCTGTACACTTGCATCACTATTATCATCTACAGTAACATTAAAGACACAAATGATAAATAACATGATAGAACTTTATAAGCTTATTTGTAACAGAGCACCATCGTGCTATGGAATGAGTAGTATTTGCTATTAGGTGAAAACTTGGGTGCATCATGAGGAAGAGAGACGAACAATCTGAAAATAAAAGTACTTCCATTGCCATGCAACAGAAAACATTCATTCAAATCTGCTTAATCCATTTCATAGTCTATTCAGCCTACTCTAGACAGGCCCCGGTCCATCATAGAGAACACTCATACACGGACCCTAGAGGCTCCAACTGACCTAACGCATGTCTTTGCAATATGGGAGAAAACTGGAGTACCCAGAGGAACTTCATGCAGACAAATGGAGAGCATGTAAATGCCACACAGGCACCAGAACTTGAACCCATGTATCTGGATACAACAGCACTAACCACTGCACCACAGAACCACCCCAACAGAAAACAAATTTTGAACAATTACATAAGCAAAGAAAAGGATTCCTTGATCTCAGGTTCATATATCCAATACAACATTTATATTAATTTACATTCCCAGCATTTAGCATACACCCTTACCTAGAGCGACTTGCAACTGATACAGCCTTACAGTCCACATAATTGTGGGTTACGGGCCTTGTCCAATGACCCAACAGTCGCAGCTTAGTAGAGGTGGGATTTGAACCCTAGAGCTTCTGGTCCATGCTTGACTACCTTAACCGCTAGGCCACCACTGCCCCAGTATGCCCCACTGCACACAATATGAAAGCTCAAAATATCTCCAGATAAATTATGAACATCCCTTCAGTAACTGAGCTAGCATGAGACACTGAACAATTATACAATGAAACATTACAAAACATTAAAACCTCTTGGTCCTTAACAGAATTTAAGTAGGGGGTACATGTCAAATTAAATCTCCACGAGTCCCCAGAAGAACAATACCCAGAGCATCACATCACATTCCCTCTACCTGCTTGCCTTTGTCCCATAGTGCATCCTTTTGCCATCAGTTCCCCAGGTAAATAGTGCACATGTACCATGCCATCCATGTGATGGAAAAGACATCAGGACATCAGACCAGATTACCTTCTTCCATTGCTCCAAGGTTCAGTTCTGACATGTCTGTGCATTTTGTTGATGGACAGGGGTTAGCATGGTGAGCTGAATCTGACCATTCTAGGATAAGGTTTATTGTTATTCATCTGCACACGCATATCGAGAAAAACAAAAACGCATTACATTTGCTTTGGCTCAATAATGAAATATATGAAAAATGTGCACCAAAAAGTAGGATAAACAAAAAAGGGGATAAAAATCACGACAGATTATGGTACACTTTGGACATAGTGGTGTGAAATAGTGGTTGCCCCCTTCCTGATTTCCTTTTTTTTTGTTTGTTTTTGTATGTTTGTCACTAGTGTTTCAGAACATCAAACCAATTTAAATATTAGTCAAAGTCAACACAAGTAAACAAAATGCAGTTTTTAAATGAAGGTGTTCATTATTAAGAGAAAACAAATCCAAACCTACATGGCCCTGTGTGGAAGAGAGACCCCCGTTAAAACATAACTATGGTTTATCACACCAGAGTTCAATTGTAGCCACACCCAGGCCTGATTATTGCCACACCTGTTCTCAATCAGGACATCACTTAAACAGGACCTGCCTGACAAAGTGAAATATACAAAAAGATCCTTAAAAGCTACACATCATGCTGAGATCCAAAGAAATTCAGGAACAATTGAGAAATAAAGTACTTGAGATCTATCAGTCTGGAAAGGGTTATAAAGCCATTTCTAAAGATTTGGGACTTCAGGGAACCACAGTGAGAACCATTATCCACAAATACAAAGACATGGAACAGTGGAGAACCTTCCCAGGAATGGCTGGCTGACAAATTACCTCAAGAGCGAAGCGGCAACTCATCCAAGAGGTAACAAAGGACACCACAAAAACATCCAAAGAACTGCAGGTCTCACTTGCCTCCGTTAAGGTCAGTGTTCATGCCTCCACCATAAGAAAGAGACTGGGCAAAATTGGCCTGCATGACAGAGTTCCAAGACAAAAACCACTGCTGAGCAAAAAGAACAATAAGCTCATCTCAATTTCTCCAGAACACATCTTGATGATCCCCAAGACTTTGGGGAAAACATTCTGTGGACTGACGAGACAAAAGTTGAACTCTTTGGAAGGTGTGTGTCCCATTACATCTGGTGTAAAAGTAACACAGCATTTCAGAAAAAGAACATTATAGCAGCAGTAAAATATGGTGGTGGTAGTGTGATGGTCTGGGGCTGTTTTGCTGCTTCAGGACCTGGAAGACTTGCTGTGATAAATGGAACTGAGTTCTGCTGTCTACTAAAAAATCCTGAAGGAGAATGTCCGACCATCTGTTTGTGACCTCAAGCTGAAACAAACTTGGGTTCTGCAGCAGGACAATGATCCAAAAAACAGCAGCAAGTCCAGCTCTGAATGCCTGAAGGAAAAAAAAAAAAAAAAAAAAAAATGAAGACTTGAGCAGCCTGGTCAAAGTCTTGACCTGAATCCTATTGAAATGCTGTGGCATGACCTTAGAAAGTCTGTTCATGCTCAAAAACCCTCCAATGTGGCTGAATCACAGCAATTCTGTAAAGATGAGTGGCCAAAATTCCTCCACAACGCTGTGAAAGACTCATTGCAAGTTATCGCTTGGTTGCAGTTGTTGCTGCTAAGGGTGGCCCAGGTTTAGGTTTAGAGACAATCACTTTTTCACACAGGGCCATGTAGTTTTGGATTTTTGTCTCCCTTAATAATAAACACCTTCATTTAAAAACTTTTACTCGTGTTGTCTTTGAATAATATTTGAAATTGGTTTGATGTTGTGGAACACTTAAGTATAACAAACATGCAAAAAAAAATCCAAAACTTTTTCAAACCACTGTATACACACACCTGTGTAGTGTATGACTGTTATAAATGACCTCCCCTTCATCCTGTTCTGCAAATTGCAATTCTGAACTCTTCTATAACCTTATGAGATTACAGACTAACAAGTGGTTAGAACCTGTTCAAATGGTTGTTAACTTAATGTTGATTGACAGGGCTTATGACAGAGCAGAGTCTCATCAACTGCTTTTCATTTAAGGGTTATTGCAACATTTTGATGTTTGCCAACTTCTGTTAATAGACATGGTGTCTCCAGGCTATGGCAAGTTTGTTTTCTTACCACAGAGAAGTAATTGCTACAAATAAGCACGAGACGCCAACAGCAAGTGGGTCAGAATGAGGGCACAACCATTATGTGATTCTGCTCAAATTAGAGAAAAATGAAGGCATCACAAAGCAGAGGCACACCAGAGGCTTCAGAGGGAGCAGAGGAGTGTGACTGAACTTAAAACACACCAATTATCCTCAGTGGGGTATTGGATGTGCCGTCCAAAGCATCAGATCTAAGCAGGGTTTACTTTTCAAGGACCAAAGCAGAGCTTTACACTCTGTGCACAACTCTTACAATTTCATTCATATGATACTTAATTATGCTTAATATGCATCATTTTGTTTACTGCAGTTGTTTATTTAAAATATGACCCACACCAGTATCAGTTGCAAGTTGCTATGGATAAGCACATCTGCTAAAGGACTATGTGACAAATACTTATGTACCTACATCTATATCTAAGCATTTAGAAGACGCTCTTATCCAGAGCGACTTACAATTGATACAATCTTACTATACAGGCTATTTGTGGGTTAAGGGCCTTGCTCAAGGACCTAACAGTGGTAGTACAGGGTGCAAGCCAGAAATGATTACTAGAAAGGACCCCAACCCATCTCAGGCACATGCAGCTCTGAAAAGAAATAAAAAAGACACAATCATCAGTTTCTCATTTTACAATTTGTTGATACTCTGTTTAAGTGAAATGGGACATTGTGTTAGTCTATAAATGATCATCTAAATCAGTATCTACAATGAGGTAGAATGAGATGCGTCTGTGTTGGAATTCATCTGGAACTAAATTGCTCCCACAAATGTACACATGTTGACAAAAACACACAAGAATACTTTAGAGACACCAAATGACCTAATGCATGTCTGTGGAATAAGGAAGGAAGCTGAAGTAGATGTTCCATAGATGGAACTGACCCAGTGATATCCGGAGCTGTGTGGCAACAGCGCTCATCACTCGCACCACACTGGTACCACAGTTAAATAAGATATCATCTAGCCTACTGTTACTAATAGCTCTCTAAATATACTATATTGCCAAAAGGTATTCACTCACTAATCCAAATGACTGAATTCAGGTGTTCCAATCACTTCCATGGCCACATCTGTATAAAATCAAGCTCCTAGGCATGTAGACTGCTTCTACAAACATTTGTGAAAGAACAGGTCGCTCTCAGGAGCTCAGTGAATTCCAGCACGGTACCAGGACAAGATGCCACCTGTGCAACAAATCAAGTCGTTGAATGTCCTCGCTACTAAGTATTCCACTGTCAACTGTCAGTGGTGGTATAACAAAGTGGAAATGATCAGGAACTCGGACACAAAGTGGTAGGCCACATGACAAAATGACAGAGCAAGGTCAGCGGACAGAGGTCTGCAGAGTCAATCACTACAGACCTCCAAACTTCATGTGGGCTCAAGAACAGTGCATAGACAGCTTCATGGAATGGGTTTCCATGGCCGAGCAGCTGCATCCAAGCCTTACACCAATTGCAATGCAAAGTGTTGGATGCAGTGGTGTAAAGCACGCTGGCACTGGACTCTCGAGCAGTGGAGACGTGTTCTCTGGAGTGACAAATTATGCTTCTCCGTCTGGCAATCTGATGGTCAAGTCTGGGTTTGGCAGTTGCCAGGATAACGATACTTGTCTGACTGCATTGTGTCAAGTATAAAGTTTGGTGGAGGGGGGATTATGGTGTGACTCGGGACTGTGGTAGCCTAGCGGTTAAGGTACTGGACTATGGACCACAAGGTCCAGGATTCAATTCCCACCACTGCCAAGCCACCACTGTTGGGTCCTTGAGCAAGGCCCTTAACCCACAATTGCTTGGACTGTAAGACTGTACCAATTGTAAGTCGCTCTGGATAAGGGCGTCTGCTAAATGCTGTAAATGTAAATGTGTGGGGTTGTTTTTCAGGAGTTTGGCTCAGCCCCTTAGTTCCAGTGAAAGGGATTCTTAATGCTTCAGCATACCAAGAGATTTTGGACAATTTCCTGCTCCCAAATTTGTGGGAACATTCTGGGGACGGCCCCTTCCTGTGCCAACACGTCTGTGCACCAGTGCACAAAAGCAAGGTCCACAAAGACATGGATGAGCGAGTTTGGTGTGGAAGACCCTGACTGGCCTGCACAGAGTCCTGACCTCAACCCTATGGAACATCTTTGGAATGAATTAAGAGTGGAGACTGCGAGCCAGGCCTTCTCATCCAACATCAGTGTCTGACCTCACAAATGTGCTTCTGGAAGAAGTGTCAAATTCAAATAAACACACTCCTAAAACCTTGTGGAAAGCGTTGCCAAGAGTTGAAGCTTTTATAGCTGGGCCGACATCTTATTAAACCTGATGGCTTAAGAATGGGATGTCACTCAAGTTCATATACTTTTGGTTCTATAGTGTAGACTGCCTATACAAGGCTCACAGTGATGCACTTGAAGCCATGTCTCAAACACAATTAAGTTAACTGAAACTGATCATTTAAAAATCTAAATCATACAATCTACTGCTTAAGGGTGAAGGGCAAAAGGAAACAAAAGTCTCAGTGATGTGCATTACCTAGTGATTGCTGTGGCGTCTCTGACTGGAGTTGGAATCCAAGCCAGCCCAATCCGCTATAATGCCAGGCTGGTGCTGAGCTGTGCCACACCAAAATGCGTGTTTTGGAAACACAGTAACTGGAGCAGAGTACGAGTGCTCCTCAGTGCAAATTTATTTATTCAACCTTAAGTTCACAGTGAAGTTCACAGCAGACTCTAGTCAGTGAAATTATGATTTAACCGATTCTGACCAGACAGAAAAGTGACAGCATCATAAATATGCAAGTAAAGACCACAGACTACAGCATCCATAGATACATACACTCCAGGTGGCACCACATGACAAGTGTACAAATGGCATTCATTCTTATATATATTCCCATATTCTTAGGTTTTCCTTTTGGTTTTGATCTGCATTTACAACAGAACAAAACAGACAAAGGAATCGTTTTGATCTCACTATATTTTTGGTTTTATTTAGACAACTATGAACAGACAACATGAAGAAAAGTGTGTACATGAAAAATCGTAGGCTTTACAGGTATAGGTCATACCAGTCATGAAAACAGCTGCAAGATACAGTACTAGTCAGCTTTCATCGTCTTTTTAAGTCCGAGTGCATCAGAGGTTTAATCCCATTTTTGCAATGGTGTATAGTAACCAACTACTACCCCTGGCAAATAGGGAATCCTCACACTGTGACAACCTTCATTCAGCTTGTTTACTTCAGAGCAACAAATCACAGATTTGTCGTCAAACAACCTTTCATTAGCAGCTGAAAATTCTGGTTCATGAAGCACATCTCAAATTCAATATGATGATACGGGCACAAAGCTAAAAATGCAAATTACTCTGCAGTTAAAAAGACAGCGCTTACAAAGCTTGACAAGCGATAATGATTTTGTCCGTAACGATAATTGACACTATGCAAAGTTCAAAGATGTCTTTGCAAAAAGTAATACATTGTACTAGCTTGCTCTTAAGAAGATCTTGCTCTTAATTGTTGCTTTCTAATGACATCAATGAAAGTAACATTCAGATCAAAATATCGAATACTTGCACTCAAGGTGCATTTTTAAAAGTTTTTGCAAAGTGAGTGACACTATGTCAGCTCACACATCGTTAAAACAACAATTAAGATATTAAGATGGATGATACACATCACACACGCCTAGGTTGGCGACAAAGTCAATTTTCAGAATTTTCAGTATTTTTCGGACCATAAGGCGCACTTAAAATCCTTTAACTTTCTCAAAAATCGACAGTGCGCCTTAAAATCCAGTGCACCTAATGTATGAATTCATTCTGGTTGAGCCTTCTGACCTAGAACCGATTGTAGATGGTACACGGCGCTCATAAATCTGTCAAAATGTTTTAGCACGGTCTTGGTAAGTTACGAAGCTCACGGCCACCGTAGTCAAATACGGTATGTGCTTCAGCATTAGGGTCATTTTCGAAGCGGATTTCAAACACAACGCTATCAGTCACGCAGTACAACATGGACATAGAGCAGCTGTGAGAGAATTCAACATTAACGAATCAATGGTACGGAAGTGGAGGAAGCAAGAAGACGCCCTGCGCCAGGTAAAGACCAAACTGAGCTTCCGACGGAACTTAAGAGTTTTGTTTCATTTCATGCGCCTTATATAATGCGCTTTATGCATGAAAATATACCCGTTAGCAGCCGATCATTGAGATCGCGCCTTATAACCCGGTGCGCTTTATGGTCCGGAAAATACGGTATGTATTTAAGCATATAAACTCGAATGCATATCCAGCAACAACCTGGATTTCAATATAATTCAAGTTTCCACTACAAATCTTTAAAAACCGGTTCATGACAAGACTCCATCCTGCAAAGCTGATCCATCAACTGCTATTCAAGGAAGTTGGAACCAATCTGATGTAGATCACTTTATGCCTCAAAGAATTCAGACACTCAAAACCCAAAGGATGAGCAACAAAGTACCAATCATGAAATTTTTGGATAATGAGTCAATTTCTTCTTCAACATTAATAACTCATTTGAGGTGATCACATGCCATGTCCTGGGCTGGCAGTTAAACAGGTCACCTCCCCCTCAAGCAGAAGGTAGAGGGAGGCACTGCAGGCCACTAGAACACTGCAGCTGTCACATGCATGCATGTTGCTCAGAGATTGCACAGCCAGCTGGCAAGAGCAGAGCGGGGGTCACTGCCTGGCTGCATGTGTGCCCCTGGCCCTAGTAGGCACGCCATCGCCAACCAGCTTCCCCTCCCCCAGCTGCTTCCACACTGCCACCGATCTAACGAGTGTCCACAATGCATCAGATCACTGCTGCAGGCCAAAAAACTCTCAGACTCAGGAGGGGGGAAAATACAAATCACCATGCAATTAGTCATGCTAAGAAAGATGAAATGCACATCATTGCCTTCATATACCATCTAGAAAGTCCTTATTTGTTTCCTCATATTCCCTCACAGCTCGTGTAGACCTTTGAATTTGCTAATAATGTCAAATTCAATGCTGAATACACACAGTTTCGAGGTTAGGACAGATTTAAATAAAAGTTGAGGAAAGAGAGCTATGGTATTACATCAAAATACTCATTTTAGCTAATAGTTTAAGAAATATGCATGATACATCACATGGTGTATAAAGCATAGAAGAGTAAAGCACTAAAACACAGGAATGTTAAGTAAAGTAAAACACTGGTTGGCATTAATATTTAGAGGGACTACAGACAGGTTTGTGGAAGCTGTTCTTAAAAAATAACTACAGTTCTTACTAGGCACCAAAAAATCCATTTCTTCAGAACAGCGTATGTAGGATTACTTTCCGAAAAACACAAAAGCAGTGCATGATTTAACATGACCACAATGGTGCACACACAACTATAAAAATAAATAAATTAAAAATGCTGGGATCTTTGCAAAAAAGATCTTCAATGCCAAGTGAAATTAATATGGTAACATGGCAGGAAAATTACACTGCTGCCCATTTAAGGACTCTACATCTTCGGAGATGAGACAGTGACAGCAGCAACCACAAAGACCTCAAGCCAGCTTTGAGTCTTGAACTTTTTTTTTCCCCCCAGACTGCCTAAAATTAATCAGAAAGGATGACCATAGCCAGATGTTAACTGAGTAAGTAACCTGGGCCAATTAGGGTTTCTGTTTTCCAGAAATCAATACTTGTTTGAAGTTGGAATCCCTTTAGTCTACAGCCTACAATATAGCCGATTTAGACAGATTACTGACATGAGACAGACAGACACTGCCTATAGCATGATACTTTAATCATAGTGTACTGCTATTGGTTTGGAACAGGTGCTCATTCAAGTGCTTAATTAACAGCTTGGAGGAACAAGCCCAAGTTTCAATCAGTTTTAATGCTGAAACTTTATGTACTCTGATGTGGGAGTTTCAGTTCTCATGACAAATGTAGTATCAACTGAAGTTTGAATTAAATGTGTTCCTTAAGAAACGGCACATCAACTCAATTACAGGCCAAGCAGAGTCTGGATCCCGATAAGTAACATTTATGGTGGAGAAAAAACAAACAGGAAAACCAAAACAAACAGGAAAAACAAACAAAAAAACTGATATGTCAACTGCTATCTGAGAACATCGGAACCAGCCGCACAACATTGTTTTTCATTAATAGAAGACATGCCTCATACAAGTCAGGCTATCATAAAAGTCTGACCAGTACTAACTGCATTTTTTTCCACATGAAGTGATTCCATCATTATTTCCTCCAATAGATCTGGACAAAATATTCCATTAATGAAAAGAAATTCATTTCTGAGGTATGCTTCATGGAGTCAGAACGTTCAGCTATTATTACTAAAATGGTTTTGCAGCAGGTGTGATTTGTTTATTTGCTACAAAGTAAAACGTCTGGGTTAACAAGCAGTAATGTGCTGTGTGGTAGTGTCCTTTGTCAGGGATTGTAGTTGGCGTGCTGGAATTGCGACTACAAGTTTATTCTCTGGTCACTGATTCACTGTTACAGCATTTAGTTTCACCAATCATTTTCAAATCTTCCAGCACTGCTCAAAATTTTTAATGCCAAATCATAAAAGTCCATGAATTAATCCTGACAATGGCATCAGTCTCACTCTTGTCATTTTAACAATACAAAGACTATAGTGGTATCTCTGTCCTTGCCGTTAAGTCGTTCCAGTAGGCTTGTCGAGAACCGAAAAAGACGAGTACCAAGCAAATTTCTCTCATAAGGAACAATGTAAATGGAATGAATCTGTTCCAGACCCCCAGAAATCTTCACTGGGAAAGAGCTATTGAGAAACTGAATTACTGATTCCCTGTGTACAGAATCATGATTCATGAATTGAGTTTCGGCTGAGTCGAACAACTCAACCCATACAAGTTTACACAAGTGCGATGAGTACTGAGCAAATGGCGAGAACAAATTTTTTCCAGAATTTTTCTGATAAAAATGCCTCCAGAACCAAATTCAACGAGTTCCGAGGTGGTCGAGAACCAAGGTACCACTATACATCTTCCCATCAGTTTGAGAGATATTTAGCAGCACATTTAACAGCACTCGGAAATCAATACGCAATCAAAGTACCTTGTTCAGCGCTTTTATTTAGCTGATTCAAATTCTGGTAAACACTAATTCTCAGCCTGATTTTGAAAAAAACTCCCTTGTTGCGGTAGCAGATAAAAGTTGTCCATTGCAAAACAAGTCTTTGACCAGAAGCAAAAGATCGGCGATCTTCGAGCTCAAATGTTATATGCTTGCCGTTTGCGAATTTAGTGAATCAAGTCAGTCCAGCACTGGCACAGTCAGGAATTTGGAATTACCAAGAGCAGGACTGCAATGGATGACATGAATTTGGTGTACAGCTACAAATGTGCTAGTGGTAACAGCAAAACACAAAACTTTAAAGAAAGAGTGGTTTGGGGAATTGTGGCAGAGAGAATGTCTTCTTGATGTCTCATTATGTTTTAGTACACAACAGGGCAAAGACAGACATGGTATGGAAAACGAATTACAGTTTTAGAGACATTGCTTTTATTTTTTATTAGCTTTAATTATTATATTACTTATTTACCATCATGAAAACTACTGCTTCCTAGTCTGATGATGCATGCAGAAAATTGTCATTTTCTTAGTCGCAGGTCTAATGTTAGATCTTCATATACTCAGATATGGAGAACACACCATTGAGAATCTGTACAAGATTTTGTGGGAATCATTTCGTACATTGTGACTTAAGACCTCTGAAATCACACAGTCCACAGCTGGCTTAAGTCAAGAAGGAGTTCAAAATAGACTGGTCTGTGTGTGTATCCATGCAGAGAGGCTCTCGACATCAATCTAATTAAAGAAACATCAGCCAATTATCAACTACACAGCCAGGCCAGAAATCAGCAAAGTTCAATCCATAGCCAATCAATCCACCAATCCCCAACTAGCTTGTAGCTAGCTGGTAGTTTCATGTTGTAGTGAACCCTGCAACATAAATGCTATAAAGTTGCTGAAAGTTTTTAAATATACTGGTCCTTCTCAAAAAATTAGCATATTGTGATAGTTAATTCTTTTCCGTAATGTAATGATAAAAATTAAACTCATATTTTAGATTCATTGCACACCAACTGAAATCTTTCAAGTCTTTTATTGTTTTAATACTGATGATTTTGGCATACAGCTCATGAAAACCCAAAATTCCTCAAATCTCACAAATTTAGCATATCATGAAAAGGTTCTCTAAACGAGCTATTAACCTAATCATCTGAATCAACGAATTAACTCTAAACACCTGCAAAAGATTCCTGAGGCTTTTGAAAACTCCCAGCCTGGTTCATTACTCAAAACCGCAATCATGGGTAAGACTGCCGACCTGACTGCTGTCCAGAAGGCAATCATTGACACCCTCAAGCAAGAGGGTAAGACACAGAAAGAAATTTCTGAACGAATAGGCTGTTCCCAGAGTGCTGTATCAAGGCACCTCAGTGGGAAGTCTGTGGGAAGGAAAAAGGGTGGCAGAAAACACTGCACAACGAGAAGAGGTGACCGGACCTGGAGGCGGAGTTGTGGAGAAAGGGCCGATGCACCGCTGCACAGGCGTGTGCTGGAATAAATGGGCTACAGGAGGAGACCGCAGTCCAGCCGCCAGATCAAGCACTTTGAAACAGAAAAAGCGGCAGAAGCGCCTGACCTGGGCTTCAGAGAAGCAGCACTGGATGTTGCTCGTGGTCCAAAGTACTTTTTCGGAGACAGCAAATTTGCATGTTCATTGGAAATCAAGGTGCCAGAGTCTGGAGGGAGACTGGGGAGAAGGAAATGCCAAAATGTCTGAAGTCAGTGTCAGTACCACAGTCAGTCATGGTCTGGGGGTGCCATGTCAGCTGATGGTGTTGGTCCAACTGTGTTTTATCAAGGCAGGGTCAATGCAATCTAGCTATCAGGAGATTTTGGGGCACTTCATGCTTCCATGCGGCTGAAGAGCTGTATTGGAGATGGAGTTCATTGTCAGCACGACCTGGCACCTGCTGTCACAGTGCCAAAAACCCACTGGTAATGGTTTACTTGACCATGGTATTAACTGTGCTTCAATTGGCTGCAACTTCCGGACCTGAACCCGACAGAGAATCTGGGATAGTGTGAAGAGAAAGGTGAGAAGAAGCAAGACCCAACACTCAGATGAGCTTAAGGCGCTATCGAAGCATCCTGGGCCTCCATAACACCTCAGCAGTGCCACAGGCTGATTGCCTCCATGCCACGCCGCATTGAAGCAGTCATTTCTGCAAAAGGATTCCCGACCAAGTATTGAGTGCATAACTGAACATAATAATCTGAAGGTTGACTTTTTTTCTATTAAAAACACTTTTCTTTTATCGGTCGGATGAAATATGTTAATTTTGTGAGATATAATTTTGGGTTTTCATGAGCTGTATGCCAAAATCATCAGTATCAAAACAATAAGAGACTTGAAATATTTCAGTTGGTGTGCAATGAATCTAAAATATATATATGAGAGTTTAATTTTTATCATTACAGAAAAGAATTAACTTTATCACAATATGCTAATTTTTTGAGAAGGACCAGTAGTTCATCAGAGGGCAACAAAAAGACAAGAACAAATACATTGTGACTTTTGTGTGACCCAAAGTATGCGCACACAGAGCAAACAGAGCATATGAAGCTAAATTAATTGTACAATCAAAGTCTCAAAGTGCAAACTCTGCAGATGTTTGTGGATCATAAGATTGCTGTCTCTCATATATAAAGGCAATTTAGGAAACTGAACCGCGTGCAACAGTACCCTGCATCAATAAATGAATGAATAAATCAACAATAACAATTGTATCGCTACTTATTGTAAATGATAGCTAAATGATAGCTAAGTGATTGTGATGTGATGTTATCTGACATCAGATCACAGTTCACAGCTTACACAGGCTCCAGGGACTTGCTGGTTAATTTGTGGTGGCGTGAAAAAAGCTCCCTCAGGGACTGAGTGGTGTCTTAACTGCTGATAAGCTTTCACTTATAACCAATTAACGCAGTGATGTGCCAACGTACCCATCCCACTCAGGTCCGGCACTACACCTAGATTATTCAACATTCAAGAAACAAAGCGATCAATGGAATTGGACATACACAATTAATTATCACCTCAAGATACATTTCAGCTTTAAGGCTGGACTGACAAAGCTGTTGTTCGGTGCACGAGGACAATGAACAATGTCATACATGTAAATTCAGCCGCTCCCTCCGAGATAGAGGACCGTCCCTGTCAATTACAGCATCAATAATTAAAACAGTTGTAGGTCCCATTAGCGGGGGATGTATTTCCATGAATAGTTAATGATCCTTGCAGACACGTTCACTCATGTCATGTCATTCTGGAGCACACTCTGCAGGACACAGCAGCTGGAGAACGGGCAAAAATGTGACCATCCAAATGCATACCAAGATCACTGGGGTCGTGAGAAGGTCTGACACACAATTTAATGTGGAACTTAAGACATCATGTCACGAACAATTACTGTGTGCTTTGTGGAACAGAAAAGCATTTCCAACTTTCCAGAATGATCTTGGTGATAACATTTGCTACAGACATGATTCATTTAAAAGTCCGTTGGGATTGCGGTCTAATGAGTTTACTAGCTAGTCAACGCATCCCAAATTCGGCGACTACTTTAGATGAGCATTTTTTCCATAGCAAATACGATCCAGTATGCACAACCTCCTGACAGTATAAACTCGTTACCTCGCCCATGTCCATTTTATGGACGAGGTTACAAAAACAGACAGTGACATTCATACCTGATCCTCACAAAATGTATTTTACTGAGCAGCCCGCATGATCGTACAAAACGCATTTAAATTGTACATAAACATTTACAGTTTCTATTCACTTTCACAAATTTCAGAAATAATCCATGACTGACAATTGTTTGTGACAAAGCGCATGAAGTCCAGTCTGAGATGAATAACAGACAGGGGCTGCACATCACCTGGTGCTGCAAGTTCTGATAGTCTGAACTAGTGCATCAGTGTGTCAAGCGCAAGATGTCTGCTTTAGGCCGACTAAAACACCGACAATGAGATTAACACATCAACGAAGCAACAACAGCGAGCAGAGAGGCATCAGCAGAGTGAGCAGGGTCAAGATCCACCGGCAAGCTGCCAGCTGAGAAGAGCAGGGAAGACTTCCCGTCAGTAGAATTAAAGTGACACCTACCAACCGGTCTGAAAACTTGGTGGCTTAAAGGGGTACAATTTCATTGCTGGTAAGACATTTGTCACATTTCAGGAATGACGAGCTGAGGTTGGCGGCTTGTGTAAAGTGCATGTAGGGAAGTCCGTTCTGCCATCACAGGTGGTGAGATAAGGTTTACACCATGTTAGATTGACACTCAAGCCAATCTCTTAAAACAATACTGAATATAATCCGTTCTATGTACTTGATTTAATGGGTTACTGTTGATACTTAATAAACAGAATATACGGCAACAGTAAACAATTAATACCATCAGTAAGCGAATAAAAATTATATTCACTAGATCCTTGAGATGGCATAAGTACATGCATGCACACACACATTGCCCTGTGCTACACTGATGTTCTGTTGAATGTTGATATCAGTCATAACTAGGTCGTTCCATCTGTGGCCCAACACTATGCTTAGGCTCCCATCTGCTCTGCCGGCGGAGGATCAGACTCCTACAGTCTGGATTAACAGGATGGGTGGAGATACAGCTCTAATGTTTCCCATGCACCCATGATTGGTGGGCGGTGACGTTTTTTTTTTTTTTTTTTAGGAACAAATCAAAGGAAATGAACATTGTTTGTACTACTGTTTCTAGCTGTGCATCATGTAAGCTACACCAGCCATCAGACCAAAAAATAAAATTCCAACAATTATTTTATTGGACTGCTTCTGTAAAACCGGTTAAAAACCACCAAAAACAGTGTGTTTATATGATGTTTCATGCTATATTTTTGCTTCTTTGAGAAGCTGCCGCAATGCCACTCGTTAAGAAATGACAATGCTGAGACATTTACAACAGTGTTTAAAAATTAAGAAGTTTTCCACAATCTCACACCATAGGAACAGGCATGAAAACCCTAATTCCTCAATCTTTAATCAAATGGATAACCCATCTTTTTTTCAATATTAATCTAAAAATCATGGAATGTCACTCCTTATTCCACATCTAGACACCAACTGAGGTTCAGTCTATCCTGAATTAGCTTAAAACAAACATCCTACAATCAATTTTCAGTACGACATACTTTCCCTTTGCCTTAATTATTAAAACCTGAAAATTATTTGTAAATGATCTCTCCATTGAAGCACTAATGTCTGACATTCAACAAACACTCACATTCAGATGCATTCTATTATTGATTAGATTCTATTATTGGATATGTACAGATCAGTGGTGGCTGGTGTTTTTAAAATGGGGGAAGAACGTGTTCATACATGATTACTTCATTTTACCGGCTAGCCATAGAGTGGGGATGCTTACATCCCTCAAGTGGGGCTGCAGTTGTACTGCCCAATACAATCAGTTTACATAACAAGGGTTGATATTTAATCTTATTTTCTAATCTCAGGCTTTTTAGGCCAAGTTAGGAACTCTAAGAGGATTCTTAGAATCTTTATGAATGTGGCACCTGGTTTCCATCTTGGTAGAGCTCTCCTTGGTCTAAGTAGTTTCCCAGAGAAGACCGACACTATACAACAATTATTTATTTAAGAAACTAAATGCAATGCCAAGGCTTTTATACTCAATACTGCTGATGGGAAGGTAAATAAAGTTTTCTATTGAAGAATGTAAGCATGTGGGTTGGCGTGTGTTGGAAGCACATGAGGTTCAGGGTCTGAGCTGTGTTTAGACCGGGCAGTCAGCCAGCTGGATAATGGAGATTAACCCCCTCTGGTTACCTCTGCTCGAGCAGCCCCAACTAATCCTTTCCTAGACTTCACTGCAATGTTCAGCAGTGCCAGAATTGCACCTGCATGCCACCACTGCCCATATAATGGCATATTTCAATTTCCACTCTCGCACCACGCATTATTTCCTAACCACTAGGAGAGCTGAAGTAAAATATGTTGTATGTTTTGCTTCCTTCTCAAGAAAATAATTACATATTTCACTTTCTAATGAGAAGCTAATCACACAAGCAGAAAGAGAGAGAGATGCATCAGGGTGTAAGGAGGAATGAATCAGGGTGGGTTCACCTTTCTCACACAGCTTTGTTAATTTCTGTTTCAGCAGCTGCTCCCGTTTCCATACTAAACTAGTGACTGTGGTAGCCTAGCAGTTAAGGTTCTGGACTCTGGACCAGAAGGTCCAGGGTTCAAATCCCACCTCTGCCAAGCTGCCTCTGTTGGGTGCTTGAGCAAGACCCTGAACCCACAATTGCTTGGACTGTAAGACTGTATCAATTGTAAGTCGCTCTGGATAAGGACGTCTGCTAAATGCTGTAAATGTAAACTCTGTGTCCATATTTCCATTTTTCCCCCTTCCTCTTAAAGATTTTAAAAGTGTTTTTGACTACTGACTTGCCTTGGATCTTCTAGCATGCAAACGAAAGTCAAATATACAAAAGGAAACTTAACTGTCACTGCACCATTTAATTGGACTGGATGTCAGGAGAGCTCTCTTCTCATGTTGTACATGAATAAAAGATCTTTAAAAGAGTCAGCCACAGCTGAGATAACGGCATCTTAATTTATAAAGTATGTATTAGTAGTATGAAGGATGTATACTTCAACATTTCTGTAAATAATGACAAGTTCTTTAAGTCAGTTACATGTCACACAAACATTGGAGTTCACAGAGAATACAATCCTCACTTTAATACTTTACAGATGCAAGACATTTCTTAGAGGAAACGAGTAAAAATCCAAATCACATCTCCGTGACAAACTAATCCAATCCGAATAGGGCCACGTGACTTTTTCCACAGTATTACTGCAGGCTTAAGGGAAAAAAAAAAAAATAATAATCTTTTCTCGTTTCAATACCCCATGCTGTTAAATGGGATGTTAGATGTAGAGCACCACACTGCCATACTCTTTAATACTATACTAAATTATGAATTACACCTTGGGGGAATGTTCTTTTAATAGCATAAGATTTGAGAGGAGTTATAAATGTGCTATACATTGATGCTGCCTCAGTTTCTTCATTCTGATTCCACTTAATCTGGAATTAAGCATCAAGACTGGCACAATCATTTAGAAACTCAATTTGACTTTCTCTTACTGTGGCAAGTTACTGTACTGACCAGCTATATAGGAATGATTCAACTGAAAATTGTTATTGTAAAACAGACATTGTTTGCTTTCACTTTTTTCCATTATTTGTGAGAACTCTAAAAATCTAGTCTGAATCTTCCAAAATGAGGCTGGTATACTGTAACCATTCCACAGCTGAGGACCTAAATCTGAAAATAAATCGTGATTATATGGATATTCTTTCTGCATTTAGTGTCCTGGCCCTCTTCAACACTTCAAAATACATTGATGGAATAGTGTGTCTGTTCCCAAGAGATGGCCTTCACAACACAATTGGTGCCAGCAGTAAATATGGCTCTGCTAGATTGGAGTTCAACAACATCCACCAACCTATCATCACTCAGCACCGTGAAGGGGTATGGATGTCCATATATTATTCAGCTGCTGGCTAAATGGTCTCAGATTCTCAAATACACTATGGAGGTCATTGTGGTAGCAGACAGGAAATCCCACTACTGTCATAGGACTGATGAAAAATCAAGCAATAGGTCATGCGTCTCATCAACATCCATAATTGTGTCAGGATTGCAGGGTGACATCTGGAGCACTTGCGAAAGTCGCAGGGAATCATTATAGCTTAATTAGAACGCCTGAAATTGAAACAGGCATGGAGATGGGTTATGAGGTGGTAGATTATTAAAATGACATGCTAACCTAAGGCTGATTGCACTCTGGTTTAGCCAGGATGAGCTTTGAGTGCTGCTCTAAATTATGCAGAGAGTATTTCAGGTGTGCTTGGTTTTTAAAAGCATGTCTCGCTTTTATCAAAACAGCAACATATTGACAAAGGACAGCTCCAGGGTGTTTCAAATTACTTCAGCTGAAGAAACAGGCGAGTACCCAAATGGCACTGCTAAAAGACATGCCTGCCTGGTAAAAATTGTGATTCAGGCATTCATACGTTTAGCTCATACTCTCATAGATGCAAAGTAAATATTTGGTTGGGTTTTGTCACCGACAAACCTTGAAACATCAAGGTGGTCTTCTGCAAACCTGAGATCTTCAGTGGTGTACAGGAGAGCACTGAAGTCCCGACAGCCATTATTTTTGTTTGGCATTTTGTTTTTCAATAGTGGTCACTTGAACAAGTTTAAATACAGGAGAATTCTACAGATTTCTGTAGGAATATGGCTGTTACTAGTGGTCGACCAATACAAGTTGTTTAATGGCCGATGACTATATTTAGAGAGCAGCGAGACTGATGGCTGATATAGAATGCAACATTTATTTAAGCTAGAAATGCAGTCTGTTTGCACTGTCTGTTTTATAAATAAAAAAAACGTTTCACTGCACTTAACCTTTATCATTAGATATGTTATCGGGGGATGCAAATACTTGCATAAAACAAATATTAGAGTGGTGCACATGGTAGCAGCATCTTTGTTTTTAATCCCACTCAAGAGCAGCAAGTTGAAATGCTAGGAACAAAGTTGATCTTTTCATAAATGGTGCCATCCTCACTGAACGTTCTCTCAGCATCTCTTCGTTTTCCTTCACTCATTAGTCCCAGTTTATGAGCTGCAAGTTGTAATGCAGGGAAAAACGTTTCTCTGCTTTTTCTGTACTGTTTTTGAATATCAGCCGATGCCAACTATCTCAAAATGGCATTAATCGACCAGATTAATCAGGCAAATCTCTAGCTGTTAGCCTTGTGTTTCATCCTACCTTTCAATTTAGTATTGCTTTATAAGTGTATAACATTAATGGCCATCATGGTAAGCCTCTACATATTTTGGATGTTACCCAATTAAGTTTTTCCTCTGTAATTCCCCCCCCAATGACTTCTTGTTTTTGGATAAGGTCTGTGTCATATTGAGTCAGTCTGTGCATGCTTCCCTGCACCCCAAATGTCATGGCTGAGGGGGCACAGAACAAATGATGTCTATCAGATAATGAAAGAGCCTGAGGAACTGTGCCTTAGAAAGTAAAAGCTTCACAAGCTGTGATAGCAGCAACAGAAGGTGTCTGATTATGGTGTTGCACAAGATGGGCTTACTGCTGTGAAATATCTTCTCTAAAAGTATACCGGATAGGTCGTGACAAGACATCAGAATGAACGACTCAAAACCACAGATATAACTGACATTCAAATATTGCTGGGCTGGTAATAGAACACGGACTGAAACTGTCAAAAATGGGAGAACCAGTTTTAGCAGGGGCGTGATTAAAAACAGGCATCTGCACTCGTCCGATGCAACAGGACTACTTGACATCAGGGCATGTGAGTGGGAGTGAAGCAGGATGAATTTCACTGAAGCACTAAGCACATTTTTCCAATAACTGGACCACACACACACACACACACACACACACACACCAAACCAACCACTCTATATTCACTTCAGCTGCACTCACACTTGTCTGTTTTAGTAGGATTTTTAGACACACTATCAAACATGTTAACAGATTGGTTGACACTTTTGTATTGCATTCAAGATAATTCAAAAATGGATCAAGTTAAAAAGTATATAGTTTTCCTCACCGATTTATTAATTGATAAATTGCACCCTATTCTAGTTTGTGTCCATGCAATGTGTGCATGTTGCGTGAAAGAGCATGAAAAAAAAAATATATAAAAATAAAAAAATAAAAAACACCTCTGTTTTCATTAGATCCATACTGCAACGCTAAGTAAATTCAGCCTGAATATCTGAATCAGACACCCCTCACACCCACCCATCAAATTTAGAAGCACAGATTAGACCATCTCACACAGTGGGGCAAAAAAAGTATTTCAAGTATTTAGTCAGACACTGATTGTGCAAGTTCTGCTACTTAGAAAGATGAGAGGGCTCTAATTTTCATCAGAGGTACACTTCAGCTATGAAAGACAAAACGAGAAATAAAATATCCAGGAAAACACATTGTAGGATTTTTAAATAATTTAATTGTAAATTTTGGTGGAAAATAAGTATTTGCTCAATAAATTTGGTTCAACTCAATACTTTGTGACATACAATTTGTTGGTAATGACAGAGGTCAAACGTTTCCTGTAAGTCTTCACCAGGTTGGCACACACTGTGGCTGGTATTTTGGTCCATTCCTCCATGCAGATCTCCTCTAGAGCAGTGATGTTTTGGGGCAACACAGACTTTCAACTCCCTCCAAAATTTTCTATGGGGTTGAGGTCTGGAGACTGGATAGGCCACTCCAGCATCTTGAAATGCTTTTTACGGAGCCACTCCTTCATTGCCCGAGCGGTGTGTTTGGGATCATTGTCATGCTGGAAGACCCAGCCACGTTCCATCTTCAATGCTCTCACTGATGGAAGGAGGTTTTGACTTACAATCTCACAATACATGGCCCCGTTCATTCTTCCCTTAACACAGATCAGTCATCCTGTCTCCTTCGCAGAAAAACAGCCCCAATCCATGATATATCCACCCCCATGCTTCACAGTAGGTATGTTGTTCTTGGGATGCGAATCAGAATTCTTCCTCCTCCAAACAAAGTTTCTACCAATAAGTTCTGATATTATACCACATGATATTCTCCCAATTCTCTTCTGGATCATCCATATGCTCTCTGGCAAACTTCAGACGGACCTGGACATGTACTGGCTTAAGCAGGGGGACACGCCTGGCACTGCAGGATCTGAGTCCATTTCGGCGTAGTGTGTTACTGATGGTAGCCTTTGTTACTTTGGTCCCAGCTCTCTGCAGGTCATTCATCAGGTCCCTTCGTGTAGTTCTGGAATTTTTGCTCACCGTTCTCGTGATCATTTTGACCCCACGGGATGAGATCTTGTGTGGGGCTCCAGATCGAGGGAGATTATCAATGGTCTTGTATGTCTTCCATTTTCTTACAATTGCTCCCACAGTTGATTTATTCACACCAACCTGCTTGCCTTTTCAGTAGATTCTTGTGTTCTTGTAGATTCACTCTTCCCAGCCTTGGAGTCTGACTGTTTGAGGCTGTGGACAGGTGTCTTTTATACAGATAACGAAGTCAAACAGATGCCATTAATACAGGTAACAAGTGGAGGACAGAAGAGCTTCTCAGAGAAGTTACAGGTCTGTGAGAGCCAGAGAGCTTGTTTGTTGGTGACCAAATACTTATTTTCCACCATGATTTACAATTAAATTCTTTAAAAATCCTACAGTGTGATTTCCTGGATTTTTGTTTCTCATTTTGTCTCTCATAGCTGAAGTGTACCTCTGATGAAAATTACAGACCTCTCATCTTTCTAAGTAGGAGAACTTGCACAGTCAGTGGCTGACTAAATACTTTTTTGCCTCACTGTACACACACATGCTTTTCCCTCACTACACCTTCCAGAGCACATTACTCCCACCATGCGACTCCCTACATCACGCACTGCTGAGTGGCACAGGAGAGTGCAGCAGAATATCATACCACATGACCCAGAAAAAAAAAATTCTAATTTCAGAATATGGTTTCTGTGGAACGCGTATTAATGTTTCATATCGGACTCCCATCGTAAAGTCAAAATATCGCAAGTCGAGCCACCACAACACAGGGAGTACTTGTATTAACCCACTTAACAAGTGACTAACAAGTGACTCCACAGCTTTTAATTCTTGCGAGAAAAATTAAGATGAAAGCGAGCTACGTCTTGTGATGCTTAGTCAGCAAGTACACTAAACTTGCGGTGCACTACATAAAATATAATTTGTCCAATAAGAATTTGGACAACAGTACAAAATGGCTACACTCCAACCAGTGCAACATGGAATTATTACAAGGAAAAAAAAAAAACAACCTATTTCAGACACTGTTTAGATCTCATTTTTGCCACACAGAAAAAGATCAAACCTTCAGTTCCAGCTCTAATCCAGAACTAATCAGGCTAATCCACTACACTGACATCTAAAGCATGTGTGTTGGATTAGAGCTTGGAACCAAACTCTTCAGGAACTGGTGAGCACAGCAATACAGGAGCAGCCCCAGAGTCACCATCACTTAGTACAACACAGCAACCAAAGCCCTGGGGCCTTTCAGCTTGCTTTACTTTCAGTCATTCCTCCTACACAGTACTAACCACAGACTATAAATCCTGTCAACATTCGAGTGTGCACAGGCTCTGTGTAAACGTAACCAATTTAGGATATGGGCACTGTAAGTGGGGAAATGTGTGAGGTAAAATGAAATGCAGGAACAGAAGAGAGACCAGCAGCTACTCCCAGCAAAACAATCAGTCCTAATGAAGTATTTTCACCTCTAAGCAACAACATGTGGCAGAGCCGGTTTAAATTAAATGAATCATATACCATATAACAGCAATGTGGAGAAACCAAAACATGATTTTGCCATCCCAGAGCCTCAATTCCACTCAGTACAGCAGGAAAGTGCATTCGATTTCATACAGCTTTAAAACAGAATGAATATTCAGAGCAAAGAAAGCACTAAAAGTGCTTGTAAATATGTGAGCAATGCAGCTCATGTCACTGCAAGGTTAATTCCAACCTTATCGGGAGGAGTGTGCATCAGGGTAGACAATAAGGAACAGCCTCTTTCTTAGCCTGAACTCAAGCTGTACAATCTGTACAAATCATTTGGGCACAAGTAACAAAAATGCAAACAAGAAAATCCATAAATGCACATCTTGACTTAAATTTTTCAAAACTACAGCAGTTTTTCAAACTGAAATGCCTGTTTTGCATGTTTCTCTTATTTAACACAATGCATTACATTACACTAATATAATCAGCATAATTTCAGTGAAAAGTTATTTTTATACATTTCAGAATTTTAGTATTCGGTATAGCTCTCCTGTTGCTGGAATGACAGTATGAGCTCAAGTCAGCATGGGACTCCAAGTTTGAAAGAAATAATTCTTATGATCCGTTATCCCAACTATGATTTCACAATATCACAAAGACCATCCTGTAACATTCCTGAGTGCCTGAATTTCTTTGTCGTTAAGTACCCACAAAAATGCTCGATGGGATTTAGGTCAGGTGACTGGAGTCCTTAACAATCAGCACTCAATCTTCTTTGATCTTAATGCAGTTGTGGCAAAGCTTTGACACATTTTGGATCATTACATTTGTAATTAAAACACAAATGAGCATTTCCACTAAAGGCCTCAGACTTAAAATGCCCAGACTGACATGTTATACACTACAAAAGGGTTAGGCACATTTTGGAAAATATGGCTCAGTGACCATGAACAGCACGCTCCTTTTGTGAAAGATGCTATGTAAACACACCTAACTGAACTGCAGAGCTGTTCCAGTGGTGGAAGATGAATCTCTTCCAGCTGAGTGTCCAGAGCAGACATCTGTACTTGTGCTTCATACATATGTGGAATTGCTTTGTTTCTAAATCAAAACTTGGAAATACACTAGAGTATTCCTTTCATTTCCAAAGACATTTTTGCATTTTGCAAATGCCATGTATTAGTCAAAATATTTATCTGTAATATCTGTTAGGGTAGTTAGATCTGATGCTAGGTAGCTAGCCAGCTAAGCACCAGACCATGCTGGGTTAGAGTAATTGGTGTTTCCTCAAGACTGACTGTAGGCAATAAATACCTTCATGCGTACTTGGTCCTATAATTGTGTGCCTTGTGTATCATTTGATACACTATTGTTTGTTTTTTTGGTGCGTGTGGGCACGTGCTCTAGTATTCTCAAGTCTTTGTATGTTAAATTCGCACACTTTATTGAAGTTTTTCAATATTATCTGTCAATTGTATGTATTGGTTGTCTGATGCACGAAATACCAATAAACAGATGCTCAAAAAAAGAAAAAAAGGGAAAAAAAAAAAAAAAAACGACTGCACTTGACTTTTAGATTCTGGATGTGGATATCATGACAAAGGGCTAAAATGATATTTAACGAAATTGTTACACTACGGTCGAGGTATAGGATTAAAAAGAAGCAAATTTAAAAAGCAGATTGAATATATAGTATGAAGTTGATATGGGATGTGCGATATCTCAATTGTTTAACAATCTGCAAGCTGAAATCGGTTGCCATTAAAGACAACAACAACTAACTTATTTCACCATCTGCAAACTAACCATCGTGCACAATATGAAAATGATGATTACTTTGTCGATGAAATGCACAGTCAAGGACAGGTATGGCATGGATGTTCTGTCTGATTATAAAACTGTTATTGTGGCAAAATAAGAATAAATAAAAATAAGAAGTCACCTGTAGTTTATTTGCTACAGTTTTTACTTGAATGCTTCAGATTCAACTAAAATCGTTTTGCCTTACATTTACATTTCCTTCAATGTTATTCCAGTCAAAGCAACAAACAATATCCAACTAACCAGAGCAAGCTAGCACAATGCAAGAATTTTACAAACATTTTAAGGAATCATAAGATAGTTTATTTATCGTTATCAACAAAATCCCAAACAATGGCGAGATTTAATTTTGTGTCAACATGCACCTCTAAGAAGATCTGAAATGCATTTTCCACTCAACCCACTCAGAATGCAATAAAAGCAAGAGTGCACAGGAATAATAAGCTTAAAGAAGTAGGGAATGGCATCTGACATTCATAGGGCCCCGAGAGACTGAACACATTTCCTAATGACATTAAGCAAAGTTAATCACTGGCCTGCAGCCCAGCACTCAACACCAGTCAGAACATTAAGCTGCATAGATTTCCGTGCTAGTGTCACGTTACACCTGAAACATGCTCTCCTTCCTAACTGTCACCTTGCATTAGCACTGCTATAATTTGACCCGTGGAGCCAAGAAGCAAGGTAATTCGGTCTTCCGTTCAGCGCATCTCTAACCAGAGATGGAGACAACCAACCAAATGTCAGCTAAGAAAACAAACCTTGAGTTAGAGGTTTTATTTTCCTTTCAGTTACTTTTGAACTAAACAAATGAGGATTTTGCACACTAGCCATTGCCATACTTTGATTTACTATTTTTTTTAAGCTGAAGTGCAATTTTCCTGGTTATAAATCAAGACCCAAATAATGCTGATGCACTGTCCCCATGGATATGATGAGCTTCAGTACTTCATCACTGAACAAAAAGTTGGGTGTGGATGAGGGGAAACAGCTATGCAGGAAAGACGTGGGAGAGTACAAGTTGAAAACAGGGTAATTTGACTGCTTGCTGGAAAAGGTCTCCTGTGAACATGCTTGGAAGCACATATCCATCACATAAGCATGATTGCTTTCACAGCAGCTTCATATAGTTGCCTCCCAGCACACTTCCAATCGGAGTCATAAATGCTGATTAAAACATTGCAGAAAGGAGCATTCTGTTGCTTTCCCCATTGTCTCACATCCATCTACCACTTGCCTTTTTTTGATGAGCTCACTCACCCAACCCCCTCACTCTCACTGCTCTTCAGAGCAGAACAGGAAAAGCACAAAGGGCTGAAAGCTGAGGGGAAACGGTCTCAACAGGAGCCAATAACAGAGGTTCAACATAAATGCATCTCTTATTGAACCCTACACGGGAATTTAATTTATATACAATTAGAGGTGAAATTATTAACATTACAAAATAAAAATCCAGAAATTAATGCAAGAACTTTAATGTACACTCGTCTTTTGGAAACACAGGCCAATAAAGGATATCAATATTATTCAGATTCTTGAGAAGACCAGCACTGCACACAGCTGCTCAGCAAAACAGAAGGTGGGATAATAGAGTTAGAGTTGGGGATAAGTTTTACAGTATCTGATTAGGTTGGTTTTACAGACACTTAATTATGGTGCCATGATGTTGCAGCGCTCTAATACACTAGCTCACCACTGAAGGCGCACAGGTTCAAGCCCCAGCTGTGCCGTCCGACCAGGTCGGACAGAATTGACAGCGTCTAAGAAAAAGGCGGCTGGTCAGACATCATCCCCCATCACCAACTGTCAGCCCTTCCATGGCACACTAGCAAACTTGTTTATGCAAGACATAAATGCTGTCACCAATTACATCGCAATAGACAGTTCCAATTCAGGCAGTTGAGAGAGACGGGTTCAAACAACCTTTGAATACTTTAAACCCAAGACATACACTTCCAAAGTATCATGTAATTATCATTATTGATAAAATCCCAGAAAATATAATTTTTTCTAATATTACACACCCCTAGCATATATCCTCTGTATACACATCGTACACAGTACATGGGTCATGGACTTTCTGCTTTTGTCCCAGGGGCTCAGTGGACAAGGTAATTGACGAATCAGTCAGAAAGGTTCAATCCCGCCTCTTTCAAGCTGCCACTGTTGGGCCCTTGAGCACTGGCTACTCACTCTGGATATACCATATTTTTCGGACCATAAGGCGCACTTAAAATCCTTTAACTTTCTCAAAAATCGACAGTGCGCCTTTAAATGCGGTGCGTCTAATGTATGAATTAATTCTGGTTGAGCCTTCTGACCTAGAACCGATTGTAGATGGTAC